>JALIZH010012638.1:0-81947 GCA_030522465.1 Rhipicephalus appendiculatus | reverse complement strand
CCAATTGGTCTTGAGGCCCACGACGTAGAGCAGTTCGAACACACTGCAAAGCTGCTTTCGAATCGGTAAAAATAGTGTACTTTAGTGGAACTGCTCTGCCGATCCTGCGGAGTGCGCTGCGGAGTGCCGCGAGCTGTGGCATCACTGGTAACGAGCACGCCGACTACGCAGCTAAGAATGCTCATGAAAATGGCGAGATGGAACCTATTCCACTATCAAGAAGCGACGCAGCAGCAAAGATTAATATGCTCGCGCATGATGTCGCAAGGTCCATGTGGAACACGTCCGGTTTTCTCCACACCCCTCTTCACAGCCTGGATCCATGTCTACGACTTGAAATTCCATCTGGCCTAACCCGATCTGAGACGACCGTTCTCTGCCGCATGTGGCTTGGGGTGTCGTTTACGAACGCTTTTGCTTGCCGCATCGGATGGGTAGACAGTGATGCATGTGAACATTGCGGCACTGATGAAACCATTGCACATGTTTTATGTCAGTGCCCTCAGTACAGCTCTCAGAGACAGTCCCTCGCAGCAGTGTTTGCGCGACTCGACGACGAACCTCTTTCTGAGAAGTCGATATTGAAATGCCGGGGAGATCGAACTTCACGCCTGAAAGCGACAAAGGCGCTGTTGAAGTTCCTGCGAGCGACCCGCCTCGTTGAACGCTTGTGACACTCCTGTGTTTGTGTGTGTATTTCTGCTTCCCTCCCTCTCTCATTCCTCTCTTCCTTACTTTTCTGTCTTCCCTTACCCCTTCCCTAGTGCAGGGTAGCCAACCAGATATTTGATTTCCGGTTAACCTCCCTGCCTTTCCGCATCCCATCTCTCTCTCTCTCTATATATATATATATATATATATATATATATGTATAGAGGAAAGAATTGTAAACTTAAGGGCTCGTTTGCTTTGTTAAACACAGTATTAATGAGAACTAACAGACAAAGATGCCAAGGAAAGTATAGGGGAAGCTATTAGAAGTAATTGTAATGTAAATGTGAAGAAAGGAAAGTGGACGAAAAAGATAACTTGCCACCAGCAGGATCCGAACCAGCGACCTTCGAATAACGCGTCCGATGCTCTACCACTGAGCTACGGTGGCGGTCATCCCTCCGTCTACTTTATAGGGTATATATGTGTACTTAAACGTGGGAGCGTCAGTCAGCGCCGCCTGTTGCCATTACGGCGAGTGTGGAACAGTCTTTTTTTTGCCTGTAGGCGTCACGTAGTACGTGATCTTATTACGAGCGGGCAGCTGACTAATAATCCCTCGCATACCTCCTGAAGGCATCAAGTCTGCCAGAACGAGACCCTCGTTATGAATGAAGGAAAGAATTGTAAACTTAAGGGCTCGTTTGCTTTGTTAAACATAGTATTAATGAGAACTAATAGACAAAGATGCCAAGGAAAGTATAGGGGAAGCTATTAGAAGTAATTGTAATGTAAATGTGAAGAAAGGAAAGTGGACGAAAAAGATAACTTGCCACCGGCAGGAATCCGAACCTGCGACCTTCGAATAACGCGTCCGATGCTCTACCACTGTGCTACGGTGGCGGTCATCCCTCCGTCCACTTTATAGGGTATATATGTGTACTTAAACGTGGGAAGTCAGCGCCGCCTGTTGCCATTACGGCGAGTGTGGAACACTCTTTTTTTGCCTGTAGGCGTCACGTAGTACGTGATCTTATTACGAGCGGGCAGCTGACTAATAATCCCTCGCATACCTCCTGAAGGCATCAAGTCTGCCAGAACGAGACCCTCGTTATGAATGAAGGAAAGAATTGTAAACTTAAGGGCTCGTTTGCTTTGTTAAACATAGTATTAATGAGAACTAATAGACAAAGATGCCAAGGAAAGTATAGGGGAAGCTATTAGAAGTAATTGTAATGTAAATGTGAAGAAAGGAAAGTGGACGAAAAGATAACTTGCCACCGGCAGGGATCCGAACCTGCGACCTTCGAATAACGCGTCCGATGCTCTACCACTGTGCTACGGTGGCGGTCATCCCTCCGTCCACTTTATAGGGTATATATGTGTACTTAAACGTGGGAAGTCAGCGCCGCCTGTTGCCATTACGGCGAGTGTGGAACACTCTTTTTTTTGCCTGTAGGCGTCACGTAGTACGTGATCTTATTACGAGCGGGCAGCTGACTAATAATCCCTCGCATACCTCCTGAAGGCATCAAGTCTGCCAGAACGAGACCCTCGTTATGAATGAAGGAAAGAATTGTAAACTTAAGGGCTCGTTTGCTTTGTTAAACACAGTATTAATGAGAACTAACAGACAAAGCTGCCAAGGAAAGTATAGGGGAAGCTATTAGAAGTAATTGTAATGTAAATGTGAAGAAAGGAAAGTGGACGAAAAGATAACTTGCCACCGGCAGGAATCCGAACCTGCGACCTTCGAATAACGCGTCCGATGCTCTACCACTGAGCTACGGTGGCGGTCATCCCTCCGTCCACTTTATAGGGTATATATGTGTACTTAAACGCGGGAAGTCAGCGCCGCCTGTTGCCATTACGGCGAGTGTGGAACAGTCTTTTTTTTGCCTGTAGGCGTCACGTAGTACGTGATCTTATTACGAGCGGGCAGCTGACTAATAATCCCTCGCATACCTCCTGAAGGCATCAAGTCTGCCAGAACGAGACCCTCGTTATGAATGAAGGAAAAGAATTGTAAACTTAAGGGCTCGTTTGCTTTGTTAAACATAGTATTAATGAGAACTAACAGACAAAGATGCCAAGGAAAGTATAGGGGAAGCTATTAGAAGTAATTGTAATGTAAATGTGAAGAAAGGAAAGTGGACGAAAAGATAACTTGCCACCGGCAGGAATCCGAACCTGCGACCTTCGAATAACGCGTCCGATGCTCTACCACTGTGCTACGGTGGCGGTCATCCCTCCGTCCACTTTATAGGGTATATATGTGTACTTAAACGTGGGAAGTCAGCGCCGCCTGTTGCCATTACGGCGAGTGTGGAACACTCTTTTTTTTGCCTGTAGGCGTCACGTAGTACGTGATCTTATTACGAGCGGGCAGCTGACTAATAATCCCTCGCATACCTCCTGAAGGCATCAAGTCTGCCAGAACGAGACCCTCGTTATGAATGAAGGAAAGAATTGTAAACTTAAGGGCTCGTTTGCTTTGTTAAACACAGTATTAATGAGAACTAACAGACAAAGCTGCCAAGGAAAGTATAGGGGAAGCTATTAGAAGTAATTGTAATGTAAATGTGAAGAAAGGAAAGTGGACGAAAAGATAACTTGCCACCGGCAGGAATCCGAACCTGCGACCTTCGAATAACGCGTCCGATGCTCTACCACTGAGCTACGGTGGCGGTCATCCCTCCGTCCACTTTATAGGGTATATATGTGTACTTAAACGCGGGAAGTCAGCGCCGCCTGTTGCCATTACGGCGAGTGTGGAACACTCTTTTTTTGCCTGTAGGCGTCACGTAGTACGTGATCTTATTACGAGCGGGCAGCTGACTAATAATCCCTCGCATACCTCCTGAAGGCATCAAGTCTGCCAGAACGAGACCCTCGTTATGAATGAAGGAAAGAATTGTAAACTTAAGGGCTCGTTTGCTTTGTTAAACACAGTATTAATGTGAACTAACAGACAAAGATGCCAAGGAAAGTATAGGGGAAGCTATTAGAAGTAATTGTAATGTAAATGTGAAGAAAGGAAAGTGGACGAAAAGATAACTTGCCACCGGCAGGATCCGAACCTGCGACTTTCCTTTCTTCACATTTACATTATATATATATATATACATATATATATATATACATATATATATATATATATATATGTATATATATATATATATATATATATATATATATATATATATATATATATATATATCACACAATACACAGGCTTCTAGCATTCCGTCTTCATCGAAACGCGAAGGCCGCGTCCAAGATCGAACCGCTGACCTTCTTTACGTAAAATAACAGAAGAGAAAATGCGAGGTAAGCGTCGTGCAACTCGTTTACCAACATATAGCAGAGCTGTTTGCGTTTTCTTTTTGCCCATATGTTAGAGCTCCCGCCGTACTTTAAAAAGCGTCATTCTTAAAAGATCTTGCAACACCATTTCTGAAGCCGTCCATGCAGTTCGCCCTAACGAAAGGTGCACATAAGCATCCTTTCTACTCTGTTATACAGTAGATTAAAGGGCCACTCACCACCCCGCGTTCAAAGACGAGGAAGGGGTTTCCTCCACGCCTTCGCTACCCTTCGCACAGGCGATATATCCTCCTTGTCTTAAAAACACGTGAACAATGTCAGCACTACGCGCTCGAGCCTATCAGGATTTCCCGTTGCTCGGCTACACGCTGTTATCGCATATTGCACAGCCGGACACGCACAAAATGAAGTGAAATCAGTTGATCGCGCACGATAGTCATGCGAGACAAGGAAGAACGGATGGGCGGCTGCATGGCAAAGCACTGCAGGAGACAATTCACATCTGATATTTCGCTTATATGGACCAATCTAGAGCATGTATACTATAGACGTCACAGGAATCTCTGTCTGCGTCACGAAATTGCGGAAGAAAGACGTGAAACGCCACGAGAGAATAATGCACTCGTTTTATGTATTTTTGAAAGCTCGTGAGCGGCCCTTTAACGTTTGTGTCTTGTAAAAATACGGAAGCTTCACCGTCGACCTTATCCTCAAGAGCCAGACGCTCAAGGTTTCTTCTTTTTCTATGGAGTTCCAACCAGAACGGCCATGTTATCTCAACGTAGCCATTGTAATTCCTCGCGTGTTATAGATAAGCAAAGTAGAGAAGCATTCGGGAGAAAGGTGCACCGCTACGATGTTGGATGATTGAGGCACGTACTGCGCTCAGGCAGCGCAACCACCGGCACTGTAGCGTCGGTGCAAGTCCGGCGGCTTCTTGGCACAAGCTGCCTACCCTGAGAGCTTCGCCGCATAAATGCATACTTTATGAGCGGCGCAAGTACGCTGCACGAGACTAGCGGAGTATAGAAGCGCAACAGCGACATCGCAGAAGCGCGGCTCTTTCATCCGTGAGCGCGTTGCGTTTAGCTACTCCCGAACTTTACTCATCCACTCTTTCTGCTTTGGCCAAAGGAAAGGGCGTGTCCCAACGAGACAAAATGGATACGCAGGCCACGTGATGTCTGGTTCACATTGCGCTGAACAACAGTGGAAAAGGGCAGCATAAACTTAATATTTCTGTATAGTTCTCTGCAACAGCGAACTTTGTCAAGGTGCACGTTCCGAATTCTCGTATCCTGTTGAGCCCTTCCCTCTGTTCCCAATTTTACTTCCATCCCTTTCGTGAAAGTAAACAATGTATACGGCATATACTTGAAAACTTATGCTGCTGTATTTGCGTTTTCCACCTGTTTACATGGAGTATCACTTAATGATGCTGTTCTCTTATTGTAGCTATACAAAACAAATTGGTGCGCGCGCATGCTGCGGCTCCACCGCACTTGTTGAATATCACTTAGACCATAACGAAAATAAGTTTCTTGGTAGTTGATAGGGGCTGCGTATTTAGAAAAATAAATCACTGTAAATTAAGCAGTGATAGTACTGCGAAACGGCAAAGATATTCAGGTGCTCGTATTTACATGTTGCTGGAGAACCCGACAAAGTATCATTTTTCCCGAAAAATATTTTCTTTTCTCCGTCATCTTTGACACAATTTCAATTACAGTCGTTATTGTTTCCTTTTATATCTGATAAGTAGCCCGTTCGTAAAGTGAAAGCTGCTTACAGAAGTAGGAGAGCTCGTGTATTATTAATAAGGTTAAATCATCGTTAGCGTGTCCTGCGTCACACGTCAGCAAGCATACCCTCGCGCCCACGTCTGCTCCCTTTCTGTGAAACGCTCATGAAATCCCGATCTGTATTTCAGCCTTACACTGTACGTCTTTAGTTTCTTTCCTTTTGCGGTGAAAGCTGCCTCCTTGAAGCCATCCTTGCTTCCAATGTGCTGCTTCGCGGAAGAGGCGTGCTCCGATGCCCATAAAACTGCTTGCATCGGCGCCCTTTATGGCGCTTGTAAAACGAGCTCTCGCCGGGACATCCCACTGCATTTACGGCTCGACGAACGATGCAGAAGCAGTGTTCTCTCCGTGTCTTGCCCAGAAGAGGTATTTACGCACGCCAACTTAGGTAGCGAACTTGCTCGACTCTTCGCAAAAGCAACGAAGAAAAAATGCGTGGTAGCCTTCGATGTATTCCTGTCCTTTTTTTATTATTATTGATAGTGCATTTAGCAGGCGTGCATTTATACACACTAATGTATATATATATATATATATATATATATATAAAAGAGTAGGTGCTATTCTTGTCGGTGAATCCTGACTTACCAGGTGTACGACTTTCTTTAAAGAGACACATTAACTATGCTTTGGGTCAAACGACTCTGCGAATTGAGTATAATGGTCTCCAAAGAGTGTTCACGTGTCTTTTGAAAGAGAGTGATTTCCGTGGCAAGTCTGGCACAAAAGAGAAAAAAACGAGTCCAAAGACTACTTTCTTCTTCTTAACCCCGTAGGCGCGACTTACGATGCACTGTCTCCAAATGTGTGAAATTCGCATGGCATGATACCAAGGCACTCAGTATTACATTCCAAGAAAGAAAATGAAGGAATGTTGTTTTGCGTAGGTTTCAGCAATTAATGTTAATTAGCGTGTAATTAAATACTCAGTTACACTGCAATCATTCAGCTTCAATCCTTGCATTAAAATATTCAAATATCAGGCCCAAAATGCATGCACAGTGGGTTTTTTTGGTTGGGTTCCTTTCGAGCAAAGAAAAAAAATACTCTTAACGTTGGTTCTGGAAAGCGGCACGTCGAACGATCGTCGAACATGGTAGAGTCTCCAGCAAAGTGATCCCCTGCAGCTATACGCAGCGCAATAAAGTTAAATAACCGCTGGTTGTCCACTCAGGAAGCCTGCACGAATGTGCACAATGTGTTTCAAGCCATTTGAAGAAACACGCGGTGTGTGACGCACCTCCGTCGTTGATGTGTACAATTGTAAACAGCGGCGATAAAGGGGTTAAATTGTACCCGTAAAGTGTATAACTCACTTCTCAGCACAAATTCTAAAAATATATATAATTGAAGGTTTCATCTTCACGACTGCTCATTCTAGTGATGGGATCGAACAAGCGCAAGGTCATGAAACTCACCGCTTTGGAAGAAGATAGAGTAGAAGAATGCAAGTATGATAACAAACACGTTTAGAGACAACACACGTTTAGAGACATTAAGTATTCAACTAAGCAGCTTTGATGTAGCTCGATATGAAAGACGGACACGAGAAGGCACGTAAGAACACCTCAAAGTGCTTATGCACCTTCTCGCGTCCATGTTTTGTTCCACGCTACAACAAAGCTGTTGAAATCATCCACCAACAAGCCCTCTCTGTAACCATTGTTAGTGTTCAACGTCTGCACGTACATTCACGGGTTAGAATAAAAAGAATACTGTTCGTATGCCAAAAGAAAAAAAGACATAGCTTGCAAGGATACATATGGGTAGAAGTAAGAATTTTGTTTTCTGCGACTGTTTTCTGTGCATTAAAGCATACATTCTGTCTGTCGTTGCCAATTCGCTCTCTTTGAGAGGCGGGCGTAGACGCTACTACTTAAATATATTGGGATGAAGAAAAGCGTAGAGTTAGCGTAGAGTTGACGACTGTACTGATCTATTTTCAAAAACATCGACGGGGAAAACCATTTTGGCCCTGTATAGTTGATATCACGTCTAGAACAACCCTACTGAAAATTTGTCCGTCAGCCATTACCACCGTCCTGCATACGATGAATTGTTTTCAGTCATAAAGACGAAAAAATTGGGGGACCCTTAAGCTTCGCCTTTAAGAGTTGAACGCGATAGCGATATCCCGTCCCTACTGCGTACTTCAATCACTTAGTGCATACTATGTAATGGGTAGTATGGTTTAAACCAGGAGAAATTATGCGCGGCAAATGTGGGAAATGTTTTCGAACTTGCTATGCACCCACTACGTGGTGTTAAGGGAATACGCGAAGTAAGGTGTGTGCCGTTTGTAATGGGTGGCTGGCTTTAAACTATGGAATCGTTATGATAGTCTCATATTCTGACGCCAATGGCAATTTACGCTTGAACCACGCAATATTCCTGGGATATTAGATGTTATATTGCGACGCCTATATAAAGGACGCTTGCGTTTGCGAAGCATGGAAGTTATTTTCACTGCATTTCCAAGCAGAGGAAGTTATTTTCACAGTATATCCAAGCAGAGGCATGGCTGCTTGCCACGCAGACGCCTGCTTGCCACGCAGACGACCCGGGTTCGAGCCTCAATCGGACCCGGGTCGTCAATTAAATAATCGGTCATTAAACAATTAAACCATTCTGGCGCTCGGTATTGTCGGTACGTTTTCTCCTTTCCGCAACCTTCTTTCACTCCGACATTCCCGCTCCCAGGTTAACGCCCAAACAACTCGCCTCAAGGCTCAAACAACTACAAGAAGTAACGGAATCCCAGCATCGCATACAAAGCTCATCGAAGAATTTCAGATACAACGAAGCTGCCGCCGTTACGCACAGAACTTCTACCTTCGGAACTTCTACCTTCAGCAGCTTCAGGGAGCTTTACCACATGGACCATTCTGTGCGTGTAGAGAACCCTTCACCGCCCATACTATGCCGCTGACCGGTGGGGTGACTATGCTTGGATTGGGACAAAATATTCCTTCATCCTTGGAAGCAACTGAGTTTAGTTCCGACACAGAAATTACGAGAAATTAATTACATTTCTGTATGTGCTATTTCTGTATATGACGATATTTTATGATGATGATATGATACTTATATGATGTTTGATGTGATTTCTTGAACAAATTGTTATTTTGCTTACATGCTTTCTTCCATTAGACCCCCTACTAGCCTATGGCTATGGGTCTAATCAGTGTTGCGAATTTTCATGAATTGTATAAAAAAAACTACCTCAATAAAGTCAAAAAGTCAAATCCCAAAGCCAAACCCGCGTCCTGCACTGTACGAAGATGTAACCGATACTTCGTAAAATATTTCTGTACTGAGATGCGAACACATTTTTTCTAATGTATCTCGACACAGAAACACGGATACTCGGAAAGTATCTCTAATCCCCGTACTCAGAAATGCTCCTTGACTTGAACTTGACTTACCGACGCCTTCAATGCAGCACAAACGCGTTTCGAACGCGCTGTCCTTAGGCGGTGCCAAGGCAGCACAAACGCGTTTCAACCGCTGCCTTGAGGCGGTGGCAAGTCAAGTTCAAGTCAAGCAGCGTTTATGAATACGGGGGGTAAGATACTGTCTGGGTACTCTTACATCACGATACTGCCCATCGCTGCCTGCTAAATCTGTTATCAGTCAGGATAGCCCAATATAGCACTTATTATTGCCCCAGTTCCATTTCTTTCTGGATACCCGCTCGCCAACATGGTAGAACTAAAGAGAAATATCATTACATGTGAACATCAAGCGTTACGCGAGGAATGTTTTACGCGATAACTGCTCGACGCGAAATTCATCTTCTACTTCCATGCCTGAGCTTCACAAGAAAAACTGTGTACCCAATACCAACACGAAATGCTGCAAAGACTTCGAGGAGTCTTCCTGAATTACCACGCCTGTGGCTCCATCGAGCCGCCGAGTGTATGAACAGAGGTCTGATGAGAATCCGCTTACTCGTACCGGAGGTGTATCATATTTTCTTCGTGCGTTATGAAATCTCGCTGTAGGCCTTTAATATCGGCTCGGCGCTTAAGCCGCTAACCAAATGCCGTAACCAAAAAATGCAGCAGTTAAAAATAAGGCCTATAGGCTACAGGCCACCTGCGCCTACATGTATAAAAGGCAAAACATTTATGGTGATCTAGAAGTGTAGTAGAAAACGCTCGAATAGATTCTTTATATTGCAGCTGATTCGAAAAAACAGCATTCCGTACCGGAAATCCTGAACGTTGATGGGAGTCCATTTCAAAATACGATCTAGTACTAAACAGAGGAAATGTGATCTGAAGTGGTCTTGGCGTGGTTGCTTTCGGAAAACAAACAAACAAAATTATATCCAGAGTGCATCGATTTTCGCAGAAAGAGGAAAGCGTAACTCGGAAATAAGCACGCGCGGACTTGGCGTTTCGGGAACGTGCATTATGGCGCAGCCCTGATTTACGTGTTTAAGCGTCATCTGACTCGCGTTTTTTGAGGTGGTCGTCCACTCTCTTCACGCGGGATCATTTTCTTCCGAGGAGTGTGCTGCGTCTTGTAGTCGAACGCAAGCGCTTGAAGATGGCGGAACGTGAGTAAGTGCGCTTGCGTTGGTTTAAATGCAAACGGAACCTGAAATCATCGTATAGTAACAGTACGATGCTCACGTAAGCGCGTACGTGAGAAATTCCAACTCGTCTGAGAGTTGAGTTCGGTTGACTAAACTTTGTTTGCCCAATCGTTGTTACTGTTCACGGAACTAGGCTGCCAGGGATCCACCGTTGGAGGAACGTCTTTCCAAGGTCCCCGTCGATGGCCCTGGCCCGCTGGACCGCCCACTCCTGGTCTTCGGGGGGCCTCGCTAAGGGGGGCGGCTTGCCGCGCAGTATACAACACAATATGATACTTAAGGACATGCAGGCAACATCCGACGAGGAATCAAGAAGATGGAACAATCAAATTTATCACCATTGCCAGGCTTTTTCAAGCGAAGCTTGGTATAAGTTCTAGATTTCAGCCGGCATAGTACACGCAAAATGTGGCCTTCGAAGGCGCAACCCATCAAATGCATATTTGCATGTGCCATTTTTTTATGGTTGATGCTCTCTCGATAGTGGACTTCTCGGCGATCAACTTCTTCTGATATGACGATCTGATATTTTATTGAAGTGACTTGGCATTTCGTGTTGCCAAATTTAATTTTTGCCTGGTTATGATGTCATGACAGTTGTCGTTGGCTGCTGCAACAGAGGTATAGAAAAAAGAAAGACAGGGAGTAACGATGAATAAAAGAAGGAGGTAATAATAATAATAATAATAATAATAATAATAATAATAATAATAATAATAATAATAATAATAATAAAATGTGTGGTTTAACGTCCCAAAACCACCATACGATTATGAGAGACGCCGTAGTGGAGGACTCCGGAAATTTCGCCTACCTGACGTTTTTTTAACGTGCACCTAAATTTAAGTACATGGGTCTCAAGCATTTTCGCCTCCATCGGAAATGCTGCCGCCGCGGCCGGGATTCGATTTCGCTACCAGCGGGTCAGCAGAAGTGAACCATAACCACTTGACCACCGTGGCGGGTAAGAAAGAAAGAAAGAAAGAAAGAAAGAAAGAAAGAAAGAAAGAAAGAAAGAAAGAAAGAAAGAAAGAAAGAAAGAAAGAAAGAAAGAAAGAAAGAAAGAAAGAAAGAAAAGAACACTTATCGTAGGGCTCGATTTAACACAAAATTGGAATATGTATTCACATTGTTAGTTCAATCTTTATTGCACATTGATAAACGCGAACTCCCGCAATGTCTCTTGGTGTTTGACAGACTACAGCACCGTTTGACGCGGATGCAGCTGCGTGGACACATCATAACCACTTCCATCAAGACGAGTAACGCCAATGATCGTGATTCAACCTATGTGTAATTAACATATATCATGACATAGCATATGGTGAATCCCGCGCAATGATGGCGTCTGTACACTGATAATCAATATGTGCTCACGGAAAGCTTCATCATTTGAGAAGGGAAGTGGCAAGGTGTGCGCTCTCCACTGATTGGGTGACCTATACCGCCACTCATCCAGACAGTACCACACAGCGCTTGAGGAATGCCAGAAACAGTGCTCGCAGCTTGAGCTGTGAACGTACGAAGGCGTTTCCTTTGCTGCTGGCGTGTCTTTCTTAGTCGCGCGACAGTCGCCAGTGGACGTCATTGCCTTTCTGCAGCGCTTAATGCAGCAAATTTCTTTTTGTTGTAGATGTCATCACATCAAACAAGATACACGGCTGAGAAACGCTGTTGGTGCATGTGGAAGCTTCACTTCGCTTGAGACGAGACGGCACACACTGACACCACGTGAAGGACAAAGTGCATAGCTGCGCAGTCAAGCAATCCAATCACCGCGAACGCTCCGAGCGGTGCTGGTGGTATGCACCGACAGCCTCGACGATTGTGTGGGGAGGAGGGGATTAACCCTCTATTGCATGAATTATGAAAAAATCAAATGAAAAATTATTTGATCATTTTTTATCATTAACTACATGAAGAATAACATGTACAAAAATTTTCAGATTTATTGTGACTGTATTAATGAAGACAGAGGTTTGTGCCAAATATGGCACACTATGCACGTGGGCGAGCAAACTTGCTGCCATGGCTGAAAAACAAAATCTCACTGATTGCGGTCTTTTTAGCTTGATTTGGGGGAATAAAGCAAAGCAATTGCTTCCTGTGTTCAGGCATAACTGAACATTTTGGTTAGTGCATCTTTAGTGCACGTAACTCTAAGGATTACTCTAACTGTGTCACATTCTCCACTGGTCCTCTTGCGCCCGCTATAAAAAATGTTAATCGGTATGTGCCAAATATGGGACGCCATGCAATAGAGGGTTAACCTCAGTGAAAGAAAATGGGAGCGTATGGAAGAAGGGAATTGAAATCGGAAAACCAGCCTCCGCTGCGCTGCCATAACCACAACGGTCCCTGTCGGCGGTCTTTAGTATGGTGATCCAAGATTTCACTTTCCTTGACGGTGACGCCACCCTGTGCAAATCAACAGCACAGTGGAAGTGAGAAGGTGCGAAATATTATAAGGTGCGTTTGCGAGCGTTTAAGCGCGTGTGCCGGTAGCGCAGTGGATAGAAGGCCCAGCGCTTCCCGATGTGGACACAGAGATAGTGCGTCGGACTCACAGGTCATCCAAACCAATGAAACTTTCTTTTCTGCGTCATCTGTATTTCACTGACGTGTTTCCCTAACAGAAATACGTCAGTGAAGTCTTGGTAGACTTTCTTGTTAAAACACTTTCTTGTGTTTAAAAGAAATAAAAGTATTACGTGAGGCACGCAAATACCAAGCTTCGCTCGCCCTCATTTTCCCTATAGGTGAAGGGCTCCTGAAACTTAATTTTGTCTTGCGCTGCTTCTGGAGCGACAAGCTTTCTTGCATGGCTATTTCCAAATATCTTCAAGCTGTATAACTCCTAATTACGAAAGCATGCGTATAATGTAATTATGGATCACGGTACAGGTGCTGTCTTACAGACATAATTTTGTTTGATTTAGTAAAGCAATGAACACGCATGTATAAGTACATAGGTTGTGATGGAGTACATAGGTTGTGTTTCAGGAGAAAATTCACTAGAGTTGAACAAATAAATATATGATTCAATCATATCATGACGTATTGTGCATTTAGCCATAGAGCGCGTGTGTCGAATGAGTTGCTAGTCGTTTTTACAAAAATAGACCCGTTCTTGTTATGTTCTTCGAGATTAAGGGTTTTCACAGTATGTCGCGCTATCACGCAGTACAGATAACTGAGTGCGTAGTCGGCGTCTAGCCGTTAATCTGTTTGGAAGTTATAGACCTGAGGTTCGTATAAAGGCCTCACGGAATGGACTTTTTGACTCATAGAACCACAACCAGTTCACTCAAAGAATCTTAAGGCACTGCGACATATTCCGGCGGTGAGGTTTCCACTACGGAAAGAAATATTATGGCGACAAAATAGAGCGGGCCATGAACACATTTTTTTTCCATAATCAAATTTACATGGACATGATGTATGGCGCCATCAGCCGTCGAGCTCCGGGTTCGACGTAGCAACCGAGGCCCGCGGAAAAACGCAAGCGTTCTTTATGCGGCTTGCCAACAACTGCTTCTTGAAGACGACGAAGCTCAAGCTGTCAGTTTAACTCACGCCTTTCGGCCTATGTTTTTTACGCAGTCATGCATGCTCTGAGAGCGGCCAATGTTTGTGTTCGTTCTGTTTTTCTAGTCACTCTTCGGTGTTAGCTTGCTTCAGAGCTATGTTGCCACTGTCTAAGTGGGAGCCGTAAAAAGTGTGGATTGCGACATCTGCGACATTTCTTTTTTCGAGACGTCGCAGGCTTAGCAGTGATGGCGAACACACTGAACGAAGTCGAGCACGTGAAACGAGAGAGTTTAGTGACTGTAGCCCGCGGAAGCAATAATTAAATCACCCTTCCGAGCTTCGCCCGTCGCATTTGGAGCAAAGGAAGCGCTAAGTCTTCCGCTGAAGTATTAGGTAGTGTTTCCACGACAGGTGGCAGTGGTTAAGAGAGCGAAGATGGCGTTCTCTCTGAAAAGACCTAAAACATCACGCCACCGCTTCCCAGCGGTGGCTTAGCGGAACGCCGCACAGCTAGAGAGAAGGACAAAGCGCCGCGCTTTTCGAGAAGGGCTACAATAGGCACGTGTTGCGGGCGGGTCTTAATTGGTGCTTTCGTAGCAGCGATATTACTGTAGTTGCTCTTAGAAGCCTGCGTGTCCACTCTGCTTCCTAAGATGTACTTATCCGTTTGTCTTGTCACTCTCTTTGTCGTTCAAGATAACGTAGAACCAGACAAGAGAAACATCATTAGGACTAACTCTCGTTCAGTGGCTGAATTGTCCTAAGCCACCACGGATTTGTTTTTTTTTTTTTGGTTTTTTTTGTTACATTGTGACTTTGTTGGCGGGCTTGGTTCAATTTCACCAACGCTAAAAAAACTTGATAATGTGTACTGTAGACACGCAATATAACCAGCATGTGTTTTTTTTTTTAAGTCCTCAAGATCGTTTTCTAGTTTTTTTTTCGACGTAAATTGTTTTTACCTTTCTGCGCAACCGAAAAGATTGGAGCCTCAGTGCGAAAGCATGAAATCCGTACATTTTTATATTTCCATAAATGTGGACATACATGCGTCTATTCCAGATGAAGCGAATTTATTAAAGACGATAGTCTTTCTTGGGATACTTCAACGCAAAAATTTTGGTCTTTCTGTCTGTCTGTCGGTAACCCGATTCAGCTACTCGGCTAAAATTTAACTTCTTTCTGAACGCCCAGCCATCTTGAACTGGTGTTTGCTTTCATATTTGTGAACATATTCGATCAAAAAGCAAATACTACCCATTCCTGAGGCGCAACATTAATAGGTAAGCGTCAAGACGTGTGTTCTTTTATTAGAAAATACATAGGTACGCAATTATAAAGACCGTCGTGTTTTTAGGCTGCGCTGAAAATGCGACGCTGTGCACGAACTGCGACGCTTTGCACGAAAAAAACTTGGACCATCTCCCCCGAAGGGAACCCTGATGGGATGCGAAGCAGCAGCGGTGCGCACGGCGTTGACCCGGTTGACACGGGCGTCGACGCGGGTGCTGGAAGAACGGTTCGAAGCGAAACTCGGTGTAGCGTTTACTCGAGTAAACGTTTGTTTGAAACGCAAAGACACGGGAGGCGGGTCAGAGTTGTTGCGAGCGGGCGGAGCAGCCGGCAGCTGCGGGCGCTGCAGCGAGCATGCTGCGGGTGAGGGAGAGAGTGACGTCATCGCGCACCTGCAAGGGAAGCGTGCGAGGGGAGCGTGAGCTACTTGGCAACGCTCCAACACCTACGGCGAGGTGAACGCGTTGCGGCGCATTCGTACGGACTTACGTAACGTACGGCGATACACACGTGAGTCAAATAGCTGCTTCGCACCTAAAAGCCCTGTGCCGACGATAAGGTCTCGCCGCTGGCAGTGGCCCTTGGTCACGGTGTAATGCCCTTGGTTCAGCAAAAGCTCATGTTTTAGATATGAATCATCTTATGGCGAAGCTTAATCCTGTGCTGGTGGTGTGCCGCGTGACCACCCTTACTGCGCATGCGCAAACCCTTTAAAAAAATAAAAACAAAAACCTCCTTTCCCTCTCTCTCTCCTCTAGGCATCCTGCCCGCGGCATCCAACCTCCCACTGCGCATGCGCGTCCCCCCTCTCTCTCCTCTCCTACGCTCCCCCCCCTCTCTCCTCTAGGCCTCCCTGCCCGCGGCGTCCACACTCCCACTGCGCATGCGCGTCCCCCCTCTCTCTCCTACGCTCCCCCCCCCCTCTCTCGCCTCGCGACGCCGACGCAAGCAGCGTCTGCTAGCGCGTTTCTTTTAGATGCGAAGCATCTAATGCTCGGGGCTTTGTCCGTCCCTCCCGCGACCCCCGTTCCGCGTCCCCCCGTCCCGCGTCCCGTGTCCCGCGTCCGGCCACTTTCATGAACTAGGGAAGCACCCATTATGCGAACCAGAACACTGTAGCAATATGAAGGCCGTCAACCACTACTACAGTCATCAGAGTCATGGCCGAGAGCACAGAGAGGCTGCTTAGCAATGGCTAGGCAGGTGGTGTCTGTCGCCCAGGTTGACCCCATTCCTTGATCTTGCTTGCATGTGTTTGGAGGGGGCTTAGTTCGTCCCGCGTCCCACACCACCAGAGCGCATGCGCGTCCCCTCCCCCTCTCTCTCCTGCGCTCACCCCCCTTCCTCTCCTCTAGGAATCCTCTACTCTACGGTGCGTCCCACAGCGCATACGCGTCACCACCCTATCCTCTCCTACGCTCACCCCCCTTTCTCTACTCTAGGAATCATCTACTCTATGGAGTGGCTCCCGCGCCCCACAGCGCATGCACGTCCCCCTCTCTCTCCTCTCCTACGGTCCCCCCGTCCTCTCCTCTTGGAATCATCTACGGAGCGGCGCGCACGACAGGTGGTGTGACAGCTGCATACTCCGCTCGGGGCGCCACGGTAGTTCCGCGGTATGAAAATGACGGAGCGCGCCGGCCTCATTCTCCCTCCTGTGCAGCGCCGCGATGAGCGCCCAGACCGCTGCCGTGAAATGAGAGCGGCGACGTTCATCCCGCTCAAGCTAATGATCTCCCCGCTTCTTGGTTCACACATGGTTCCCTTTAGCGGAAGATGTGTGATTTTTTTTTTTTGAAAAAACCGACTGCTCGCGCTGCACAACCGTTCACTGGCCACCCCGAATATATGGCACTGAATCTTGACCTGCAAGGTGGTGCCGGTGGGAGATTTCTCCTGTGCGTTGTTGAACAATAAAAATTCGCAGCGTGCACGTTAACTAAAAGCGGACTGCCGGTCTCTGTGTCCAGTCGGAGTCTTCTGTCTCTCATTGTCCATTAGCAGCGATTGGCATGTTCCAGTAGAAAACACCGCTATATCACTGCGTGCTTTATTTCCTGCGCAACGCTGCGTTGAGCGCCAGCGTCAACGCCGCCGCCAATGTAAGCGTTAGCGCCCGCTGCTTCGCATCTACACATGGTTCCGTCAATCCCTCGTCCCGCGTCCCCCCGTCCCCTGTCCCGCGTCCCGCGTCCGGCCACTTTCATGAAGTAGGGAAGCACCCATTATGCCACTACTACAGTCATCAGAGTCATGGCCGAGAGCACAGAGAGGCTGCTTAGCAATAGCTAGGCAGGTGGTGTCTGTCGCCCAGGTTGACCGCATTCCTTGATCTTGCTTGCATGTGTTTGGAGGGGGCTTAGTCCGTCCCTCCTTCCCGCGTCCCACACCACCACAGCGCATGCGCGTATCCTTCCCCCTCTCTCTCCTACGCTCACCCCCTTTGTCTCCTCTAGAAATCCTCTACTCTACGGAGCGGCCCCCGCGTCCCACACCCCCCTACAGCGCATGCGCGTACCCTCCCCTATCCTCTCCTACACTCACCCCCATTCTCTACTCTAGAGAGAACGTGCAACGTTACCTAGAGAAGGCAATGGCACAGTACATAGAGCCACACGCCCTTCGTGCTTGCGGGTGACTTCAACGTGGATATAACCACGAATAACTGGCTCGTCCACCACATGATAGACGTGTACTCATTGCGACGCATTTCCGACGACAACATACAACCGACAACCATAAGGGGAACGTGCGCAGACCTCATCTTCGCAAACTTCACAATGAAAACTCTTCAAAAGCAACCCCTGACGCTAAACTTCACCGATCACAAGGCCGTCGTCTTCAAAGCGCCCCGTGCCCCGACGCAAGGAATCGCACACGTTCCCTAAATAAACACGCAACCACCACATTCTCCGAATTCTCTTATACATTCTCATTTATCCTTTCAATAAAATTCCCGCTCAAGCTATCCCTCTCTCCGCTGCTTCGCATCCACACATGCTTCCCTTTAGCGGGAGATGGCGAATTTTTTCAATGGTGTCCATATCTCGCGCAGCGCCTCCTCTATTTTATCAATGCCAGCCAGATGCGGCCAATTCAACGTAGAGTAGGCGGTGTCTGAGGCAAGGCAAAACATAATAGTACAGCCGGCACAAGACTATCGTCTTTCGACGACATTTGCAGCGAAGCACGCAGATACGCGGCCAATTTTTTCTGTGTCTCCCTACAAGATATTGTGCCCACGTTGAATGTCACGGCTCATGAATGAATACCAATAGGTTATGGAGAATGTTGCTTTACTACACCAGAGCTAGACACACCATGCACCCGCCACCGCCATCGTTTTCGCGAGAGGAAGAGGTGGCACTCCGCCAACTCCAAACGCATACCTTCCCCAACCTCCTCTCCATGCATAAATTCTACCCTGACCGCTACGCAGACTCTTGCCCGGGCTGTGGCAGCTCCCCAACGGTATTTCAGGTCACGGTGGAGTGCGCCGCAAAATTATTTCCTCCCCTTCCCGATATCCTGCGCCCCTTCCGCACCAAAGAGCTGTGGGACGATGCCCTCTGCGACGGACCTCCCGAGGTCCGCCAGGCCTTTGTTCAACGGGCCCGGGTGGTCGCCGAGATCATCATAGGGAACCCGGACTAGGGCTCCCTCCCACATGCGTGGTTTCAATTTCTTTATTTTAATAAAATGTTTTCTCTCTCTCTCTCTTCCTGTCTCATATATATTTTTGGTAAAATATGAACGCATCTATATTTGTCTGGTATTGTTACAAATGTATTTGTTAAGATGGTTATTACAGCGCAGCTTCAGCTTTCTCGCTTCAATCTATTCCTGATATCTATGCACTACCAATGCCTTGTACAAAATTTATGCATTTTAATTTATGTAGTTTCTACTCCATGATATCGAATGGCTGTGCGAACATGTCTTTCCTAATACACCTTTCTATTCGGTACTGCACATAAATTTGTATAAGTGTATGGAGGGAGAGAGAAACAAATTTTAATTCAGAAGCAGAAAATCACCTAGGTGGACAGCTTCGACAGTACAAGTCACTGTGTTTTCTCGCCGCCCTTCCGTGATCTGTACAACAACTTGTCCTATTAGTACTAAATATGGTTACATGAAGTTTAAATATGGTAGCATTTGTGAGAGTTTGTTTTAACGTGTGATTCTATCAAATTATATAGATCAGCTGACCACAGTAATCACCGAAGTTGTCTATGTGACTAAACGAAATGAGAATTGTATGAGGCAAGTATCAGTTGTACTTAGCCATTGGGAAGCTACTGTTTCGGAAGATTGCCGAAAAAGGTGCTGACTTACTATGAGTGAATTCAGTGCTACACTTGGCACGATGGTGTGTATGCATATTCAACCTGTGTTTTTTTTTTAAATAAACTGGCAGCGAGGGCAATGGTTGTCCAGTCGAATGGTGCCTCCTCTTTTGGGCGTATCTCCGTGCGCTGCTTCACACATTAAAGCAAGTACGGAATAGACAGCCCAAAAGTAGACATCCGTTTGAGGGCAAGTGGTGTTGAAGTTTCGAGTGAGCTTCCGGTTGATAGTTACTGCTTATACTATTAGCACGCAGCTTTTTGCCCAGCTAACTCCTGATATCATTTGTCATGAACTTGTGCGTAGGCCTCAGAAAATGAAAATGCATGCCATAGTCGTCACCATCGTCTTCATTCTTGTATTCAGTAGCTAGGTGTGAGTGAAGAAAAAAGCTCTTCCGAAGCGAGATGAAATCGCGTCTCTCTGACGTCTCATCTCACCAAAAAGTATTCCGAAAGTTGTACGACGTATCATTGGACGGTTGTAAGATCGTTCCCTACCTGCGGCAAGTTGAGTTTTCATCGACTTTTAATCTTTTCCCTTTATGTCACAATCACTCTACAATACTTGAAACATGCAATTGATGTCTCCAGATACCTTTCCATAGCTTCATTGTCTGTTGGTTTTATTACGTCGTGCCTGAAAAAGAGACGAGCTCTCGATCAATCCAACCTGTTTTCTTCTGAAGGTCATTAAGCGACATGGCTAACTTGCTTTTCCGCTAGTCCTCATTACTGAATGAGAGGTCACCAAGGTCACCAAAGTAAAATAAAAAAGGCGTTTCTTTGTGTTTCGAGATCGAATAGCGGTGCGAAAGGCAGCATCTCTGCGTAAGTGGAGGAAGGTAGCAGCCTCCTCATAGCCTGTATTTACAAAAAGTATGTGTTACGCTTGAATTGTTCGGGAGATAAATTTTGAGGCAGTCATGATGCTGGGCGTATCGTTACCGACGCTGTTCGGCCACTGATAAAGAACCTTTACGAGCTCAAAAGGTCTGTAAATTCGTCGCCACATTCTTTGTCGTAGGAGCCGTTTTTTAGTGATCAACGCGAAGAGGCAAAGTTGGAAACGTTGTGAGAGGTTCGATGTACTTAAGCTGCAGTGTTGCTTTTCGCATGAACTTGCGGTATGCAAAAGTCATTTTAGGACATTTTTTTTTATGTTAGCTAATGTACGCAGTGGCGTAGATCTATCGTTTCGGTCAGCGCGCCACACTTATGCAGTTTAGTCCCGCAAGGGGGGAGGGGGGTTGTTTTTATGGACAAATTGGTAGCAAACGTTGCCATTTGAAGTAAAGCCTTGACCAACACTCATGAGTACGGATCATTTCTGATGGACATTCGGTGCCATGGTTTCAACAACATGTCCAACCAATCTCCAAAATGACAAAAACTGGCTGCCGACTCGAAATGTAGTGTTTGTTATGTTTGAACGCATGAAGACTACAAGAGGTGCCTCGCGAAAACATAGCATTAGACCAGCCATGCTTCTGTGGCCTATGAACATAATTATTCAGGAAATAAAAAAAAATATGTGGGGCGAAGAGTTATGTGGAAGCCGCGGGCTGCGTGTTTTAGACCCGTGGGATAGATTCTATGATGTCAATTTTTACAAAAAACGTATGATGAACTTATCATGAACTACAAAAAAAATTGTGATGAACTTAACCTACTTCTATTCAGCTTCATGGGCATATGACATTATACAAAAGAGCGTTTTTTTTCAAGTTATCGCTTCTCGTTAATTTTGCAAGGCACCAACGACACGGCATGGGAAAGCTGAGGCCATCCCTGCGAGCTTCCAACTGTCACACACCGCTAAACCCGCTGGAAACCGCGTTATCATGCTCAAGAATAGCACAGCTCGCGAGCAAGCCGTTAAAAAGCCTATGTTGCCTGAATTTGGGTTCACATGGCTCGCGAGCACTTCCTTTAAATTATGCGCAGGCCCTACAAGAAAAATAAAAGCAATCAACAGAGTTTTGGGAGTGGTGCCGAAGAATGGAGTGCAGACGACGAATGCAAATTTATCGAGCGAGTCGCCGCACTTCTGTTCATAGCTGATAATTTTGTTGAACGCCTACGCGAAATTTCGAAACAGCCGCCAGATGGTGCCTAATCGAAAAGTCTGACCACGTCTTTTGTGAAGTAAGAACTTTCGTGCGGTCGGCTTCCGGTGTTTCCAAAAATCACTTGAATATTCAGCTTCAAAGTACTCAGGAGTTCTTGTAGATTCAAGAACGAAGCGGATGTAGTTGAAAAACTGTCGCTTCGTTTTCGTGTTGTTATTACAATTCGCACTTTTATGACCATATCGAAAGGCAACAAAGCGCTAATGGTGTCTTAAAGGCTAAAGGCAAAAATAAAATACCTCTTCGTGAAGTACTTCCCTGTGGTGGTTGTAAAGACGAGTGTGCGTCCTTTCAACTAACTGAATAGCGCGGAAATACAAAATCAGGTGAAGTCGTACATTTATGGTATCCATAACATGTTTGGCACCTTCATAAGATCAAATAAACAAATTTTTTTTATTAAATTTATGTAAGGAGAGGTTGGTGCCAGTGCATGGCGCCGGATACTCCTCCCCTCGTGCGCAACAGTAGTCATCCGAAAGAGAACGAAAAACACAAGGCTACACAAAGGCACATTGTACAGCACTCATGCACATATTCCAAGTTCATTTGAAAATTCACCTCATGCAATACAGAAGTTGACAAAATGCTATATATATATATATATATATATATATATATATATATATATATATATATATATATATATATATATATACTAAAGCTCTAGATAGACGCACTTATATTAATCAAATGGGGCCTCGTCCAACATAAGATTGGGCAGATGTTGCTGTTGCTGTAGACGATGATGATGACAGCAGTGCTATGAAAGCACCATCTCATTTTAAATAGCTTCCGCTTTCAGTCTCGTCATCAAGGCGTTCACTGTGGGTGCTATCCAGGTATTTTTACGTGTTGGGCCATGGGGCTGTTTTTGTTTTTAGGTTGTGAACAGGTTTTCTTTGTGGAAGTAATAAAAACAGGTTTATGGATAATACTAGAAGAAGCATTCAGTCGAGATTGGTGTACAGATTTCATACCACTCTTTTTGGAAGTATAGTTTGGTAAATAAAGACACGTAGTCTCACTGGCCGCGTAATAGCTCCAACATACCAAAAACAAGAAAACAAATATGCTCATGTGCCAAGCTCCAGTCCTTCAACAAAGATTTGGGGAAGATACAAGCATAACAGGCGTCCATTAGCGTAAAATATTGCTGGCGATTTAATGTACACGGCGCTTTTATGAGTTACACCTTGAATGGAGGCGCGTTTGTTATTCCCTCTGTCTGCATTGTGTGGTTTAAAAGCGGACGAATTGGGCAGCGTCATGAAAATGAATACTGAGGCCAGCAACCGCTTTACGTGACCGAGCCAATAAATATGCATGACAACGTGAGAGTCAATATGCGACACAACATATTTGCTAGCTAATACTGCCAAAAAAAATGCCCCCCACCTCCCCGAAAGGAATCGTGAGGAAATGCGAATGCATTTCGCGCGCGCTTCACTCCATTTATATATGGTGGTTGTGGTTCGAAGAAGGAAAAAGGCGCCTAATTTCTGCAGCCCGGTCGGGAGCACGGCGCAGCGCCTGTTTCTTTTTTTTTTTTTTTTATCGCGGTAGCTCCGCTGAGCTCCCGCGATGCGAGCGCCCTCACGCGCCAGAGCGCGCTCCTCCTCTCCACTTTGCTAGGGGCGAGGATAAGCGCGCGCGCCCGCAGCTTTTGCTATGGGAGAGAGAGTGAGAGCGGAGAGATAACACCTGCCGGCGCGCGGACACCTCCTCAACCTATCCTCCTCCCCGCGGACAACGCCGTACAACGCCGGACAACGCCGCCTGACATAGCCCGACTAAGAAATGCATTCGCATTTAATACGCTGTTCAGACGAGCCGTAATCACCGCTGCAAGACACCGCGTAAACTGCCAGAAAGGCTACGATGCGTGAAAAAGTCGCTGTGCAATCAGTACTGCCTCAAAGGTGGTAAGAATTGCTGAATCATCTACACTGAAATCCCGGATGTAAGGATCATAGTGCCGAAATGTTCGTGCTTACAGAACCGTTTAGTGATTACGACACTCTGCATAACTATTATTGGATGTCGGCAGTACTTCCCACTGCCATGATCTATAATAGCATGATTTTTGTGTGTATTTATGTGATTTTCACTCAGCTCCTGCAGCAGTATGCCAAGCGATCAGCCGATTCGATTTCCATTGGACGTCAGCTATACGGCAGGCGTTAAGACATACGCTTTATAGATGATATTGCCGCATCCCTATTTGTACCCAACTATGCGCTGGCGCCGAGAAAGACGACGACCGATCCGTTGGAGAGGCGCAGCAGGATTAACAGATGAAGAAGGCGTTTTCGGCGAGTCAACCGTTGGTGTCTCTGAGAGAACAACGTACTTCTGTTTCCTCCAATAAAGCCCCCTGTACTTTGTGAACTGCCACACTGGAGGAGGTGTGGGGTACCATCGCCAATCACCTCATGATCGGCACTCCTGCGAGCAGTCCTGCTTCCAGCCCCACGAGACACCCACGCGTGGAGACGCCCGTACACCGCTAAAGCCGTCGCATTGAAGGCCTGGGCCCATAATTTTGCCTCTTAGAAGGACCGCCTCTGTCAACGCCCACCCCTGCTCAAGGATTGGCATCTTCAAAAAAAACACAAGGCAGGTTACATTCCAATACCTTCGGATTCCCGACACTTTCATGGTCGCGCAAACGAAGATGCGGAAGACTGGCTAGAGAACTTTCAGCGGGTACCCAAGTCGAACCACTGGTGCCCACGACAAGAAGCTTTCTTAACGTATACTTCGTTCTTGAAGACAGCGCTAAGACGTGGTTCATAAACCGCGAGAGCACAGATCGAAGCCAAAACGCGCAACGCCTTCTTGATTCGCGCATTGCACAACCAAATGACGCGGCCATGTTAGAAAGCTGACAGTAGCCGTTAAAAATTTGATTAAGGAAAACAGGGAATACAGCAGCTCTGCAAGAAGAGATGAACGCTCTCGAACAAGTTTAACTAACTTGATCCGATATCAATGTATAATGCGTACATTTACGCATCTGTATGCTGTGCTTAGAGATACATGCGCCATCCTTTTATTGTCGTAGGCGATCCTTAGAATTTCCTTGCCTGCAGCCACTGCATCGACTGAGCGAGAGCGCCGTTGTGAGGCCATAAAATGCCTTTTATGAAGAACACTGTGCTAGCGTTCTTTATTGCAGCAGCGCGGTTCGAATCAGGGAACGCGTTTTTGCAACGCGGTTACAATGCTCCTGGGATCAAGAAGCCTCAGAGCCCTCCGGGCCAGAAATGACTGAGGAAAATTTAGGAACGAGAGGCCCATGGATCAGCCTTGCTACATAGGGGAGTCCTCAGGGTAGCTCGTGCTGCACGTAGCTTTATTAAGGCGAAAGCCTTTAATGTCTCATGCTCACGTCCGTCCGGTGTCCGTCCGTCCGGTGTCCGTCCGGCGTCCGTCCGTCCGTCCATCCGGCGGTAGTGCTGGTGGTGTGCGTCCTCACCACCCTTACTGCACATGCGCAAACCCTCCCCACGCACCTCCTCTGCTGTGCTTCCCCTCTCTTTCCTCTAGGTATCCCTCCCGCCCGCGGCGTTTACACACCCATTGCGCATGCGCGTCCCCTCCCCCCCTCTCTCCTCTAGGCATCCCTGCCGCGGCGCTAACACCCCCCATTGCGCATGCGCGTCCCTTGCCCCTCCCTCTCCTACGCTTCCCCCTCTCTCTCCTCTAGGCATCCCTCCCCGCGGCGTCTACACCCTCACTGCGCATGCGCGTCGCCTCCCCCATCTCTCTCCTCTAGGCATCCCCCCCCCGCGGCAACCACACCCCCAATGCGCATGCGCGTCCCCTCCCCCCTCTCTCCTCTCCTACGCTCCCCCTCTCTCGCCACGCAACGCCGACGCAGGCAGCGTCTGCTAGCGAGTTTCTTGGTTGAAAAAACCGACTGCTCGCGCTGCACAACTGTTCACTGGCCACCCCGTATATATGGCAATGGATCTTGACCTGCAAGGTGGTGCCGGTGGGAGATTTCTCCTGTGCGTTGCCGAACGATGAAAAATTCGCAGCGTGCGCGTTAACTAAAAGCGAACTGCGGGTCTCTGTGTCCAGTCCGAGTCTTCTGTCTCTCATTGCCCAGCAGCGATTGGGATGTTCCAGTAGGAAACAACCGTCCATCACTGCGTGCTTTGCGCCCCCCAGGTTTCTCTCCTGTGCAACGCTGCGATGAGCGCGTCAACGCCGCCGCCAGTGTAAGCGTTAGCGCCCGCTGCTTCGCATCTACACATGGTTCCCTTTAGCGGTGGATGGTGTAATCTTTAAGGCGAAAGTCTTTAATGTCTCATGCTCACGTCCGTCCCGTGTCCGTCCGACCTTCGTCCGGCGTCCGTCCGTCCGTCTGTCTGTCTGTCCGTCCGTCTGTCTGTCTGTCTGTCTGTCTGTTCGTCCGTCCGTCCGTCCATCCATCCGTCTGTCCGTCCGTCCGTTTATCCGTCCATGTCCGTCCGTCCGTCCATCCGAGCTCTGGCACTGAGCCAGGTGGCCGCCGGGATGCGCAGACGGACGCCGGTCGCGTCGGACTCTATAGCGCTCGCGCTTTGCTTGCGTAGCGTCGCTGTGACCAGAGTTTGCAATCATTCTGACCGACGCCGTCTCAATGGACCCAGGCGTTCACGGAATACACTTTCCAATTTACAAAGGGTCCGTCAACTTGAGAGCTGGAACGCGGATGGCGCTTGCACGATGCGCAAAGCGCGAGAAAATACTAACGCATGCGAACGGAGGAAGATGAGTCTCGCGTCTCGCTGCGATTCGCGGTAAAAAATTAAAGAAGAAAACACGCACCCATTAGGTTTGTGTCTTATGCCACTGAGAGTGTAAAAGAAAAAAGACATGGCATAATCAGTGGAATGGCCACACGCTTTCGCCGAACACACTCTGGAATGTGCAAAGTGTCCTTCAATTTTTTTTATGGGCAATCTGGGTGCCGTGGATTGCAAGTGAAACAGCCATAATATCTGCACATTACTCGCCTGTTCGATTGGCATAATCTCCGGCGTAATGTTTACAGCCTGCTTCGGAGAGTGACTGAGGGTTGAGAAATCAAGGATAATGACGCCTATAGTAAGCATTCTGAAACTGACTTCGGGCATTTCGTGATAGTGCCGAAGTATTTGGTCCAGCACACGAACAAAAATGACGCAACGTTCCGCGTTGCCGGCTGCCAACTGCAGGAAATGGCCGACCAGTATTTATTTATTTATTTATTTATTTGTTTATTTTAAATTCGAAGCATTTCTTAGCGAACTTCGGCGTCTTTGAGCGTAACTATTTCGCTATCTATCTATCTAGCCGCCTACGACTTTGTGCTCTCCTGGCCATATCGTTCATGGGATTTATACCAAATTTGGTATGGCATAAAATGACCGTATGGCGAACATAAATGGCTGGTCATATAATGAAAATCATGACTAACTTGTCAGGAAAAGTATGATTTACACGCCACTCTCATGGCGCGCATACGGGCGTTTCCTTAGGTTGACATACACCAAATTTGGGATTGAGTGACATGACTGTATGACGAATATAAATGAAAAGTGGTAATATGGAAATCATGACATGTCATGTGCCACATGACTTGCATGCCAGGCTCATGGCGCGCTCGCGGCCATTTCGTTAGCTTGATATACATCAAATTTGGGATTGAGTGACGTGACTGTATGACGAACATAAATGACAAGTGTTAATATGGAAATCATGACTTGTCATGCGCGACATGACTTGCATGCCACGCTCATGGCGCGCTCGCGGCTGTTTCGTTAGCTTGATATACACCAAACTTGGTATTGAGTGACGTCACTGCATGACGAACATAAATGACAAGTGGTAATGTGGAAATCATGACAAGTCATAAGCGACATGACTTCCATTCCACGCTCATGGCGCGCTCGCGGCCGTTTCGTTAGCATGCTATACGCCAAATTTGAGATCGAGTGACATGACTGTATAACGAACATAAGTGACAGGTGGTAACATGAAAATCTTGGCATGCATGTCATCTACAACGCCACTTACATGCCACGCTCATGGTGCGCTTGCGTCCAGTTCGCTAGCTTGATATACACCAAAATTGGTATTGCCCGACGTCACTGTATGACGAACATAAATGACAGGTCCTAACATGTAAAACATGACATGCTAATTATGTAAACATGTTTTGCTCCTTCCTGGCTGCTTCGCATTACATCGATTCCCACAGTGCGTGAGATCTGCCGCCTTTTTTAACATATAGTTATCCAGTTACATAAATATCTAGTGACGAGCGTTAACTACTGCGGAGTAAAAATACAAGGGTTGTTCGCGGAATTATTCATAGTAATTGAACAAGATACTTGATCGAGAAAGAACTGTGCTACATCAATTTCTGCTATATTTACTCCCGCGTAATTATTTCGCACAGAAGTATGAAGTGCAATTCAGGAAATTCATATTTCCTGAATTCTGCTGGATTCAAAATGCCCTACACAGTCAGTTTTCTTCATATATGATCCACAAAATAATTTGGCCGAGAATTCGGTGCCTACCCTATTGAAAAAACTGTCATAGTGGGTACTGGAAAAGATAGTGGACATACTGGAAATAATGCTGGGTATACTGGAAATCATGGTGTTCATAGTGGATAGTGGATGATGGCATAGTGTACAAGGTGGAAAGGATAGTGGACGATGGTGGATAGTGTGCGTCCACTATCGCGCGAATACTGGAAAGCAGCGAGGGAATGGTGGCTGAGGAAAATGATGGTGTACCCTGCAGGAGAAGCTGCACCAAACCGTCATGGCGGCAATGACGTCACGTCCAAGAGCATCGGAAGTGAAATTCGTTGGGCGCTGAGGCCGTGACCACTAGGGGTCGCCGCTGTCGTCCTCTCGCATTTTTCATTACTGTCATGGCGCCGCGCTGCTACAACGTGGTCATGGCGTGGTGATTGTGTTTGTGCTGATGCGGTTGATTTTTGCGCGGGCCGTCGTTGTGTGTTTTATGTTGCGGTCATTGACTTAGGAGGAACTTCTTGAATGAATATGATGTGCGGTATGTGCAAATTGAGTGATCAGCAGCCGCCAGCTCCCCAAGTACGATTGCTTTGCTGGCGATGAACGTGATTACCCTTGGAATACATCGTCTTCAAATGCTTCCGCACATTATCGATGAACAGCGCCGGAATAGTTTCTCGCAACGCGCTCTGTGGCGTGGAGAATCGACGTGACAGTTCGTGCACATCGGGAACTCACCACATTGCCGCGAGACCGACGGATGCCCGCAAACGGGGTTGTCAGAGGCCGACGCCGACTCGTCACGCCACTTCAAGACCGGCGTACGTCGCAAGTGTACACTGCCAGCATGTTTTCTTCAGAAAGGTAGGTTGCTCTATGCATGTTATGCATTATTGCTCTAGCGTTATAGCCAAGAGATATTGAATGCCGCGTACTGAATGCTCTTGCAGTTGTGTTGAACCTGCTACCACACGACGTTTGTAAAGAACTTAATCGCTACTGTTAAAATTTAATGTGCTCGTATATGTGAGACGGACGCACTACCCGCCATAAAGCTGAAAGCAGAGATAAAATTTTCGACAGAAAGGTGCTCATCTTACACAGGTATTTAGCAACCGTCACTTCACTTGAAATAACCGAACTAAAAAAAATTATTGCTACAGCCACCGGGTTGTGCTGTAGCATTTTCGGTGATGTAGCACCGGGTTAGGGACAGGGAATCGGTGAGGCGCGATAAGTTGCATTGGTCGATGTTTGCTCAGCGTTTATTTTGTGTCATTTGGTGAAGCAATAATGAACATTGTTTATGCTAGCATCCTTGTGCACTGAAAAATTTTTATGTTGGATAGAACAGGAATTTTTTCAGAATCCGCCCCTCAAGGATAACGAAATGTTGAAGGTGGGTTTCAGGGAAAGCGGGGGAGGGGGGGGGGGGGGGGGGTCGGCAGTGCAGCGCGAGCGAAAACTGGCCGGCTGTGTATCGCCGTAGGCCGGCTTCCGGCATAGTCCACCGTGAATTTCATTTGCCGCTGCAATGTATGAAAGTTTAGGCTGTGGTTTCGTTGTTTTTTTTTTCTTTTGTCTTGCTCGGCTCGGGCTAGTGGATCGCGTGTTTATTTTGCGAGGGGGCAGGTTACTTGACTACTCAACTAACCCGCTTGTGGTTTTCAAGAGATTTCTTTCAAGAGCTGCCATCAAGCTAACGCTACCGGCCTGCTGCGAGGGCAAGTAATTGTCCCGGCACGGAATGCCGACACTATTCCGTTTACGTCAGCTCGTAAAAAAAAATTATAATAACAGCCGGTAATAGCTAACCAGCTGTAGTAATTTGTGGTGCTATCATACTGTATTATGAAAGACACGTTTAAACTACGCGACGACAACACGTTAAAACATAGAAACACACACATGAAGCGCAGAAAACACACACCACACCGTGCGCTTCATGTGTGTGTTCATTTCTGTGTTGTCTTCACCCAGATTGAACGTGTCTGCTATATCTGTGAACCAACTAGCCGAACAACATGCAATGCCTACAACAAGGACTCACTATATATTTATTGTGCGAAAGGAGCAGTGTACGTAAGGCGCATCAATGTGTTCATTACCTAAACAAAGCATTTCATGTTTTTCAGGGTCTTGGAGAAATGCATTTCTTTGTAGTCACTTCAAATAGAGCCACCGAGGGAGAACCGTGACGCTGTTGGGAAGGTTTTCTACTAGGGTTTTCTGCAGAAGCTGCTTGTATAGGCAAACGTGTAAGCAAAACACCAAGAAATGTAGAAAAGTGAATAAAGTTATTCACTGAGTCAGGCTGTTCCTTGATTGGTGTAAACAGGTGAGTGAAATAGAGAGAAATATTTCATTGACTAATATGCCCGCCATTTCATACCTGCTACATACCTTGTACACAGCATACTTTCTACCCACCTAAACTACTGTCCACTATCCACCCAGCATCCACTATCCACTATCCAGCCAGCATCCACTCTCCAACCACCATCCAGTATCCACTATCCAACCACTATCCACCCAGCATCCACTATCCAGTATCCCACCCACTACATTAATCCACTATAATGGTGGATGGTGGTTTCCACTATGCCCACTATTTCTGTTTTTCCAATAGGGTAACCTGTCATTTTTGCTTCTTTCTTTCTCTTTCTTCCTTTCTTTCTTTTAAATGCGAAGCATTTCTTAGCGAACTTCGGCGACTTTGAGCGTATCTATCTATCTATCTATCTATCTATCTATCTATCTATCTATCTATCTATCTATCTATCTATCTATCTATCTATCTATCTATCTATCTATCTATCTATCTATCTATCTATCTATCTATCTATCTATCTATCTATCTATCTATCTATCTGTCTATCTATCTATCTATCTATCTAGCCGCCTACGACTTTGTGCTCTCCTGGCCGTATCGTTAATGCGATTTATACCAAATTTGGTATGGCATAACACGACCGTATTGCGAACATAAATGACTGGTCATATCATGAAAATCATGACTAGCTTGTCATGAAAAGCATGATTTACCTGCCACGCTCATGGCGCGCTCCCGGCCGTTTCGTTAGCTTGATATACACCAAATTTGGGCTAGAGTGACATGACTGTATGACGAACATAAATGACCAGTGGCAATATGGAAATCATGACTTGTCATGTGCGACATGACTTGCATGCCACGCTCATGGCGCGCTCGCGGCCGTTTCGTTAGCTTGATATACACCAAATTTGGTATTGAGTGACGTGACTGTATGACGAACATAAATGACCAGTGGTAATATGGAAATCATGGCTTGTCATGTGCGACATGACTTGCATGCCACGCTCATGGCGCGCTCGCGGCCGTTTCGTTAGCTTGATATACACCACATTTGGGATTGAGTGACGTGACTGTATGACGAACAAAAATCACCAGTGGTAATATGTAAATCATGACTTGTCATGTGCGACATGACTTGCATGCCACGATCATGGCACGCTCGCGGCCGTTTCGTTAGCTTGATATACGCCAAATTTGGTATTGAGTGACCTGACTGTATGACGAACATAAATGACCAGTGGTAATATGGAAATCATGACTTGTCATGTGCGACATGGTCGCGGCCGTTTCGTTAGCTTGATATACAACAAATTTGGTATTGCGGGACGTGACTGCATGACGAACATAAATGACAGGTCCTAACATGTAAAATATGACATACAAATTTGTAAAGCATGATTTGCTCCTTCCTGGCTGCTTCGCATTACATCGATTCCCACAGTGCGTGGGATCTGTTTTTGTTTCTTTTCTTTCTTTTTTGCTGCACTCTTCCGTTCTTTTCTTTCTTTCTTCCTTTCTTTCTTTTTTAGCTTTCTTTCACATTGCGCGACGCCCTCAACAAACTTTTTCCTTCGTCCATGCCGGGAATTCGACCAACACCCACGTGCTTAGCAGCGCAACACTTCTCTCGCTACAGGCAACAAGGACGGTCATGCGTGTTAGAAGTAAATGCCACAAGGAAAGGAGATAATGAAATGTGGCAACGTGAAATGAAGTGATCTCGACGAAATATTATATTTTTACTTAACAATCGGCTGATCACCGGCAAGGCGACGAATGATACAGCAATAGTTACGTTATTGGAAAACCGCGCATAAAATACTGGTGTAACCTTCACGCATTACATTCACATTACATTTGCATTACAATCGTGGGCCTCCTTTTGCACACCCGCATTGTTGTACATTGGCCAGCGCCAGGTTTTTCACGAAGTAGGCCAACGCAGCTACCACTGAAATCTGTAGCTCAAAGAAGCTTCGATTTATAGGTTAGAAAATTATGCGACAAAACACACTACATATTATACGTTTCTTCTCTATGCACATTGTGGCACAACTATAATTCATTACGAGAATCCCAGAGCTGTCGCATAAATACCATCATAACTAAGGGTACAGCCTTAGATGGCTCATAAAACGTCAAAATTGTGTTTCGGCTGCGTTGGCGTTCCGCGTCGGTGGCGTCAACATGGGTGATGCAAAAAATTCATCATCACGTGACGACGTCGCGATAAGATGTCATCGTGATGTGTCGGATCAAAATTTCTAACGTCAGCAGGACGTCACGGTATGTGACATTTATTGATGACGTCACCACATGGGACCTTCGCTTGGTAAAAGGTGGGCCGATCACGGAGGCTGTGCGAAAGCACGTTAGGTGCAAGAAGCTTTCGAAAGAGGGCGGTCGAGAATCAATACTGAAATTGAGAAAAAAATGAAAAAAGTAACTTTCGCCTTCTGTTCGTCCTAAGGGAATGCATAAGGGATCCTGGGAGTTTTAAATGCGAAGCATTTTTTAGCGAACTGCAGGCACTTTGAGCGTTTCTATCTACGTGTCTATCTAGCCACCTACGTCTGGGAGCTTTCGTGATCACTTCCTTAACTTGGAGTACACCAAAGTTAGTATGGGAGGATGACAGGGTTTGACGAATACGTCTGGCTGGTCGTGACATGAATAACGCGAAAATCTCGTCGCGTACGACGTTAAACACTTTCCTCCAGCCACGTGTGCTACATACCCGTGTACCACGGGCCGCGGTATGCGGCTGTGTGCAACAGCTGAGTGACAGTTTATATCTACCTAGCAACGGCTAGAACACAAATTGTTAACTTAAATGCGAAAGCGTTGAGAAAAACTTACATCAGCAGCGTTGACCCGACGAATGCACAGAATAAATATCAGGGTGCCAGCAGGAATTGAACCCATGCATTCTGCGTGGAAATCAAGTATTCTACCCCAGAGTCACCCCAGGTATCCAAACGGTTTTGGAAAATGTTCCTATGCAGGCGTATTGTGGTTGCCGTTCTGGCTATCTAATTTTATCAACATTAAATATGTACTCCTATGATACCGGTAACACGTCGGGTTTAACATGACTTTTATACCTATGCCCCATCCACTGGAGTTTGTCTGCGTAGCACTAGTCGGGGCTACCATCCTCGCAAGCACAAGCACTACATATCACCTTACCGCTCCTGGTGTTGGTAATACCCACATTGCTGTTGGCATCGTTACGCAACTGTAAACAATTGGTTATATAAAACATATGCGATTGTTCAACTTATATATCTGCGCGTAAAATATTTTTTACATATCTTTAGGGTCATTCCGTAACGTTTCACTGAATAAAAAAATTACACCACAATCACATTTCTTCCCCATGCTTCGCATACCATCGGTTTCCATGGTTCATGGAGTCTGTCGAATTTTTTCGCGGTAGAACAGGGCGTGAAATTAATCAACCACATTTACCATAAAGACTGTGCGACAAGAAACTTTATCGCAGGAATAGTTTTTCCGCACAGATAAAGCGCAATTGCGTTGTCCCTCGTCTTGATATACGAGCCGTTAGTAAAGCACAGATATTCAGACTATTGAATGGTGCACTGGAGCAGCAGCAAATTAACAATCCAATTCTACGCTCACAAATTCCAACGCATATTTTTGAACATCCCTCATCTCTCCGAGGTGCTCCTAATTACTACAGACCTAGCCAGATCAGTCATGCCGAACTGCCATAACATTGGCAATCCATAATTGTCTTTTTGTTTTACGTTCGATTCACGAATTCCTCCAAGAGGGTGTCTTTTTCACTGAACGAGAGGGCAGTTTCACTGCAGGCAGGATTCAAAGTTAACGCGGTGTGAGTTGGTGTTGGTTCATGATAACTGAGGGGGGGCGCGAACTACACAGCACACAAGAAAAAGGAAGACACAGGACGACACGCCGTCCTGTGTCTTCCTTTTTTGTGTGTGCTTTGCAACTGTAAACAACCGGTTATATAAAATATATGCGACTGTTCAACATATGTCTCTGCGTACAATATTTGCACATATCTTTAGCGTCATGTCGTAACGTTTCGCTCAATAAAAAGTTACAACACAGTCACCTTCCCTCATCATGTTTCGCATAACATCGATTCCCAAGGTACGTGGGATCTGCCGAATTTTTACTGATCCATTGTAACTTACCAAATTCAATTGCGTAAATTCTGTCGCTTTTGGGCGAAAATTCGGCGCATTCGCACCTGCTTCTCTACAGACCAGCCTGATTCATGCGGAAACGACTACATTAAAAATAAAGAGAAATAGCCCCTATTTAGGCCGTATTTAGGGGGAAACACTCTTTGGCAGTGACTCAAAGTCCATTTGCGAAGAGTTATCGATTACTTTGAGATTAGTTTTGACGGGCAATAATGACGCTAATGGAAGCGGGTGAAAACGGGACTGAGGGATGCCACCTCGCCCAATGCTCTCGAGCGGGAGAAAAAACGGAGGTTGTAGATTAAACATCGCCCCACGTACGTGCCTGGAGGGCAGCTGGGGCGACTTCACTCGAAACGAGCTTCCTACCGACGACGGGCGAAATCACGTGCCCATTAACCCCACCGACAACCCCACATCCATTCTACTCTAGAGCCACACTGTGTAGCCCCAACACACGCTTACGAGAGCAGTGAGGTAGCTGAGTGTGATGATCAGTGGATGTGCTCACGGGTTAGAGTAAGGAATGAAGCTTGGCTAAAGGGGGGCTGCGACTTGCCAGAGTTCGTGCTATCACCTGACGAATCTAGGCCGGGAAGCCAGAAAAACGGGAAACCTGCCAAAATGTTTGTCGTTTTCACCGGCCCCCGAAAAGAACCAGGCGGAACCTTGCGGGGGAAGAGGGGGGTACTGCCAAGCTGTCAGCTTTAATATTTGCTGACTGCCCGAAACTAAAAAAATTATTAGGCTGTCCGCCATCCGGAGCCCCAGCAGCTGCCAATTTCTCGCTTTATTTAAGCAGACATATTGCAGAAGAGAGCCAAGTTGGGCTACTTGGCTGACGTTCATTCCGTAACGGCTTAACTGCCCTAAGACAAAGAGAGCAGAACACTAGAAGACAGCACTGCACACGTATTTCTTCCCTTCTTTGGTTGTACTTGACTTAACGCAGATAAACCATTATTCAAGGCATTAAGGCATATAAGAACTACTCCTTGTTTTTGGCAAGACAATTAAGGCGAACGCCACAGGTGCCTCGTGAGAAGGAGCCTTGTTCTCCAATATGTTGAACTTCTTTGACTCGCGTATCGCACGCGCCTGATGTCCATGGTAGACGCATAACCTCAATTGCCTGTTTTCAGTGGAAGTCGTAAAGCCTCCCTAAGCAACGAAACCCTACTCGTGATGAGCCTTTTGTCTAAGCCGTAAAACTGATGGGTAGATATCTCTCGCCCGCAGTTTGATGACACTGCCTATGGCAGAAGTCTCAAATTCACTTCAGCCAGCGGGCCGCAGTCACACAGTTTAGTGCCGCACGGGTCGTTTCAGCGCAGAACGTAAAAGCAGAGGGAGGGGGGGTGGAGTTGTATGAACAAATTGATGGCAAACTTTACCATTTGAAAGACAACCTTGCAATAAGGACCATTCTTGGAGGATATTTGGAGCCAGGATTTCTGAATTAGATTTGGAGGCGCGGGCCGCGTGTTTGACACCCCTCGAATACGGCATCTCAAAGCTTTTCTCTTGCTAAGCCCTGCGAAAATATCGCCCTGCGAAAATATCACCCCATGGTCTACCAGGCAGCTGGAAGAAACTTTCTTTCGTGCCAAACATTTTTAAGGAAAGAAAGTCACGTCAGGCGGCAAAAAAAAAAAACAAAAAAAAACGGACGCTTTGTGAGCCTATCTATGAAAAATGTCTGTCAATATTATTTGGTGGACTCACAGATAGGCTATGGTGTCTGTTAAAGTGTATAATAGCCTCAAAATGCTTATGTCTCTATCCATAGTTCCTCTTATGAGTGAGTGCGCATTCAAAAGTGCGTGACGCAAACAACATACACCCAAGAAGACGAACAAGACGGTGCGCGGCAACGGCTCGTGTGAGCGTGAACCATTCTTATCCAATGAGCACCCTCCACGGGGCTTTGGAAGAAAAGCCGCGGGTGAAGAACGGCAGAGCGAGGAGTCATGGCTGTGTCGTGACCGAGTGAAGAAGGTAACCAGGGCGCGGGAGTGCGTCAGGAAAAGCTCCTGCATCAAGGCTGCTGCGGTCTCCCACCTGGACACAGACCCAACCTTCGTCTCATCGTCTCGCGTTGGCCAGGCTTGTTCCCATCATCTGGCGTTGGCCAGGCAAGCCCTAGGTTTCCGGCTTCGTGTCCAAGCTACGGCTGGCGAACGCCGAAAGGTCGCTCACCTCGACTCGCCCGGCGCTTCCTTTCCTCCGAGTCGACGATGTGAGCGTCTCTACCTCATCATCAGTCATCCCCGTCTGCATAAGTGCGTCCGCACCTTGACTCCATAGCCTACGCGCTACAGTCGCCATGTCTACTGAATGGTGTCACTGTTTTCTCCTCCTCTCATGCCTTCTGTGAACTGCTAGCGTCTTTCAGTCGCTTTCTATTCCTGTTACTTCTTTTATGTTTGACACAATATTAATGAGAACAGACAGTTATGCCAAGGAAAGTATAGGGGATGTTATTGGTAGTAAATGCAATGTAAAAGTGAAGAAAAAAAAGTGGACGAAAGGATAACTTACCGTGGGTAGGGACCGAACCTGCGACCTTAGAATAACGCGTACGATTTTCTACCAACTGAGCTACCAGGATGGCCATCCCCCCCGTCCACTTTATGGGGTATATATGTGCATTTAAACGTAGGAGCGTCAGTAAGCCCCACCAGTAGCCATGACAGCGAGTCATGGCTACTGGCGGTGCTGACTGACGACAAATATAGGCCAAGTAGCCACCTGTCTCTTCACTGCGCAGATTGCAAATGTACGCGGGTCTTGATAACGCAACTATACTATTTCAAAACTGCGATCAAACAGCTACAGAATGAGCCGAGGCTTTTTTATTGCGAAATTGGGAGATAAATTCATAAGCCACCCTTCCTTATCCCTGTCTGATAAGGAACTTGGTTTGCTGGTATCGGGGCTGTAAAATGGTAAATTTAAATGCTGATTAAGCTTTAGGGGGGAAGCTCCTTAAAGGGCCTCTAAACCACCAAGAGACGCTCGTGTGCTGCTCTCCGTCCCTTTCCTCTATCGGCAACAGCGTCATGGCGTCACCTGTACGATTAGGTGACGTCGCAAGCAAGAGACACTGTCAGCAGTGGGCGAGCAAGAGCCTGTTTTCTGCTGGCAGATGCGCGCGCTTCTTGCGTTTCCACCTCAGACGCTGAGGAAGGGCTGGGAAGGTCAGTCGGAGAGGTCGACAGACGAGCCGACGAACACAGCCTACCGAAGGAAAGAGCGAAACGATGAAGCGAGTGTAACTCCGTCAGCGTTCGCAGTAGACTCGTGCACAAGTGCAACGCCACAACTAAATTTCGACCTCTGGGTGGTCTAGGGGCCCTTTAAGGTCGAGGCTTGTAGATCACTGCACCGGTGTCCCCCCGACCCCCTGTGTAGCCACGCTGCCCGGTGTAGCCACGCTAGTGCGATGACGATGGCGCTGCCATCACGGCACAACACATGCAAGGAAATCATTATACGCCATGACGAAAACGATGACGCTGATGACGATGAAGAATAAGCGCGTTCCTAACCACACATTCTCTTTTAGGAGCGAAGCTCCTTAAGGTCGAGCCTTGTACATCACTCCCCCGGTGCAGCCACACTTGTGCTCGCTGCTCCCAGTAGTGGCGCAGCTGTGCTCTCATTTGATTTGCATGGCGCTACGATACTGCTACTACTGCTAAGAACAACCAAGAAGACAAGGCGGCGGCGGAGTGGAGGGCTTGCAAAGCAGCTGCAGCGCGAGCTCGCCGTCAAGACCTGGAGGTGAGAGCTCGCAAAGCCGAAGCGAAACTGGCTCGCCGTCAAGCCGACGCAGAGATGAGGGCCCGCGAAACCCAAGAGAGACGTCAGCGCCGGCAGCTCCGGCAAATGCAGATGCGGCGTCGCCACGGAAGCGGCGACAAGCGGATCCTGAGGCGGTGCGGGCGCGGGAAGCTGCAGCCAAGCGCCTAAAAGCGGTCGCTACCTGAAGTTGGTGGCGCCGATGCGCGATTTAGGCACGATTTCCTGGATCGCAGTTTCAGCCACAGCTGCAAGGTACGGAGGATTCGCGGTTTACCACATTCAATCTCCGAAGCTTCGCCCACTCATCATCATTTACTTCGTGGATATGGCGGGACTTTTTGCTGTTGAATGGAGTCATTGCGCATGAGCAGTTGTATGTATCTATATGTGGTTCTTTCCCAAAAAAATGAACATCAGTTGAAAGTCAGCGCCTGTATCGTCTTACTCGCCTGCGTCCCTTGTGTCTTATTTGCGCTATTAAAATACGCGTATGAATTGTCTGAATAGTCTAGGGACAGTGCCGTCTTGTCACTCTTGGCGTGACTTGACGGAACTCCTGTGCTCTGTTAGAAAATAAACGCCACGCATTTTTGTCAAAACGCTGCTAGACATGCGCAAGAGAGAGAGAGATAGAAGTGAGGAATTGCAGGGAAGGGCATACCTACTACAATACTGACGTAACCTCGAACTGGTGTGATGCTCCAGCTGATAGCGAGGAAGGGTACGAATGTGTTGGCAGCTGTTAATGCGTAAGCATTGTGCAGTAACAACCGGGTCCGCAACTCGAAAAAGCGTGACACCTTGTATCCCATAGAAACTCGCAGTGACTTAAAGGAACTGCAGGCATATATTAGGGTTTACCCAACATTACATTTGCGGGGAGTCAATTGGCGTGGGCCACTATAAAAAGCTGATCATTGGGCCAACTTGATGATTTAGAGGCCGGGGCAACTTCCACATTGAAGAGAGATGGAGTGGCAGCGAGAATGGAAATGTGGTGGTGGAAAACCAGATTTTGTGGTGGCCCGACACGAAAATTCGGTGGCGGGGGGGGGAGGGGGGGGGAGGTCAACACTGATGTTCCGTGGTTGACCATTAGACATGTAATCATTACCATAATGCAAAAAAGAACAAAATATGATTACGAAAACAGATTCAACATGTGACAGAAATGTGATCGTGATGGCGTTACGGGTCAGTGTAATGGTTTCAAAAGATTTGATCGCATTCGGGATTCAAACACCGCATTTGTATACGCGACGTCATGCCACTCGTGATACCACACGTTACGTCGTCACTCCACGCTGTGCAGACGCCCAGTTACGACACGCATCGTGCCATGCACATCGCAAACCACGTGTCCGTGTGGGGTGCCCGTATGGAAGACGCGCTAAGGATTGCCCATACTTAGACAACTCCTAGAAAGGCTCTATGTAACTTTGCAGGGTAACTTTATTTGCTGTTGCTTTCGCACGACAGCACATAGTTTGTATATGTTTTCTGTGGGTATGCCCATCATTTGCTCTATATTTCGTGCATATTTACTTCATGACAGCTTTCTTAAAGCTATTGGTAAGCTGCTGCGAAGTAGGAGCCTTTTGCCGTGGGCGATGATGGCTTAACACATTTAATTTCAGAAGCTGTAAAAAAGGTGCGCGCGTGAGACATCTAGGCTGTTCACTGCTGTTTTTGAAATTATTCTTTTAGCAAACGAAATAGTCATTAAAGAAAAATTGTAGCGCTACAGGCAGAGAAGAGATGGCTCATAGGTCTCACAACCGAGCTTTGTACGAGTTCTTGTTTGTGCTTTAAACCTGAATAAAGTAAGTTAGCACGATGTCTCCATTTATCGCAATGTGTACTACAGGATCCTGTGTACGCCATGCAATTTTTCGCAATTTTCTTAGCGTGAACTTCAACGAGCTCAGTTCACGTGCATATCTGCGACATCAAGGCTGTTCTAGCAGCGATTCAAGAATTCGTGATGAAACATTCCTTAATTTTCTCTGTTCTAAATAGTCTTAGGTAAAAGGAGTACACAAGTAGACTAATCAGCTCTAGAACTTTGGTACATCGGAGTATTCTGGTATGGAGGGGCTGACCAATGGTTATACCCTCCGTGGCGCGCCTGCAATTTATTGGTGTTTAGGCATACTGCTTTCCGTGAGCTCAGTCGCCCTCTTGGTTTTTTGTTTACTTCACAGAAGATAGAGAGAGCATGCAGATGAGTTCTTATTTCAATTTCTCCGGAGATTTCAGGACATCTACATGCCACCAAAGAAACTTCAGAGGCAGTATTGACGGCGCAGAGCTTGGCATATTACCGAAGTCTGAGTGAACCAGGCACAGGCTGCGGCGTCAGCCAATGCTTTCTGGACGGAGTAACAACAAAGCAACAACACAAAGCATGCAAAGGATAGGGTAACAGCACAAGGGAACATCTCGTGCACTTCAGTTCTTTGTCGCGTTTAAAACAGTTTTGTAACCCCTATGCTGGTGTTAAAGGGTGTGCATCAATATTAGTATAACGAATGGTGACACTAAGGCGATATTGCTGCTTTTGCAAGCAGCATTTATTTTTGCTCGGTCATTCAAGGCAGACATAGACATAAACTTACAAAGCTGACGTGTAATTTAATGTACTGTACGGCGCGCAGCTCCCTAAGCGCTGTGGGCTGTTTATTGTTCGGCACTGTCGCACGACACAGCTTCTTGTTAGCTTCAAGTCCGAACCTTGAGGGCAACGTAAAAAAAAGGATATTTAGTTTTTCTTTTTCCTACTAACTTTTGGCAGGGGTATAGAAACACCGAGGCCATCTCTACTCCTATTAATTAGCTTCGGGGCCATTAACTACTCGCTAGCTGGTCGTATTTCTCAGGTGCCGCTGCTCCCTTCATTGCCAGCAAAAGCAGGCTAACCCCGTGCACTGCTTTGTCAGCCGGGTGAGTGGCTTGCGCGTTCCCTTCACCGGCGCTAACGCTTGTTCAGCCGTTTCTCCTTTCTTTCGGACGGAGGGGTGCATACACGATCAGCTTGATGCAGCCCACTCCCATTTTTTGTCAATGCTTTTGTTTAGAAGTGTATATAAGGGAGCGCTATGGTTCCACCGGCGCTTTCATTTCACTGCGACAGCTGTTCATAACACTTGTCCCACCATTCTTCGCGCCTGTCGCTGACATCATCATCATTGCGCTTTCTGTTCCTGACGCGTCAACATTGCGGCCATTATCAAGCAGTCGTGGGTGTTGCCGTCGTTGGAATAGTTGCCGTCACCACGCCGTCATCGCCCTGCTCGGGTCTTCAGTGTTGCCATCACTGCCATCGTTAAGATCCTGGTGTTAGTATCAGGCAGCATTAGCTGTTTGAATCAGGCAGCCTCTTTGGTGCTCGAATGGACGCCACATCAGTGATGTTCCAGAGCACCATCTAAATAATGGAAAAGAAAAGACAACCACCAAGAAACAGCAGAAGAACACAGACTTCAACACCTTTCGATTTGCCAAAATTTTACAAGGCTCTTAAAATTTGTGCGCTAATTAATTGCGTTGGCACTCCTATAATTAGTAAGTGTAATCAATTACATGTAGAAACAAGCTATTGTAATTTTCTTCGCTCACTTTTTTTTCTCTGCAATGCGCACAAGTTTCGACGAAATGGATAGGCGTTCTAGTTACTTTCGAACTTGCGGCCAATAAAGTGCAAGTTATTATTTTCAATAAATAGGGCGTCCAATACTGAGTTTTCGTGCTAAGCTTGACGGCACATAATTTGAATGCGGAATGTTTTCATGTACTATAACTTGGAAATTCGTCACAATACGAGTATTCCAACAATAAACTTCGGTGTGGAGGTAAAATAATTTATGTGAGCTATAACTATTATTTACGGCAACTATTCAAGTTTTCTAGTCTAGCCGCTGGTTTCGCAAAGAATATCCACATGGAAGGAATTCTCAGCAGTGTACTAGTGTAAAGGCATTCGTTCTGAAATAGCGCGATAGAGATCAGATGTTTACCTAAAAACATACGGGTCTTCCGCAGTCCGGGAAACGACAGGTGACCCCAGTCGCTAAATGTCCACAAAGTGTTTGCCGACCAAATGAACCGGGGATGCTATGCAGTGGAAAGATATGACCATTTTCCGTAACCATTATCCACATAGCGGGCTTACCACCTCGGAGAGCGTCAGAGTATTAGCATATGTTAAGCACTCCGCTTCACAAGGGGATAACACCCAAGCATCGTGAAAGGTAACTCAATTGTTATGCTCTAGGTGTTCGTATGCGTTACAGCACTTTCTTTTTTCTCAGGGCATAAATATAAGCAAGTACCCAATATCATTGCCGCAGTTAAAAAAAATCAAGCGGATCCAAATGTCTGAAAATTTCAGACACACTTGTAAGTGAATATAAACAAGGTCTCAAGGGATGCAGGATATTCAAGGAAGCAGCCAGGTACGTTTTTTTTTCATTTTTCATATGTGTGCATTGTTAATATATGTTGGGTTAGTAAGGCCCAAGCTATCAATTCGTTTTCAGTAATTTATTAATTAGCTTCATATCGCAGTAATTGGTAAAATTATTCATTTTAGAAGCAAGCAATTGTAATTGTAATATGTTACTTTTCCTATTGCAACGTGCACAAGATTTGACGAAATGCATCGGCATCAAACCGCAATAGATTTATTAAAATAGGTAAACCATTATCGCGTTCTTGTCCCAAGTTTTACGGCGCGTATCGAAAATGTGGCACATTTTAATATTTTAACGTGGCATAACTTGCATATTCCTTAGAATTCGAATATTCGTGTACAGGGCGACACCGCCCAGAATATGAAATAAGATGACTGCACTGATGGAAAGATTGTCCGTCGCATTGATTCAAACCAACTCTGTTTTTTTTTTTTCGCGAGATGTGGATATATATTTTTATTCCTACATTGAAAATTGCGAAAGGTGACGCTTGGCGCCCCAGGCGCCAAAAAACATGACGGGTCCGATGTACTCGGTCAGTGACTGTTGATTGCTGTACGCGGTCGAGAATTTTTTTGTTAGTATTAAAATATCGTTCGTTTCTTTACATTAAAAGATATTACTCCATGAAAAGTTACATATAGGCCTGCGTCAGTAGTAGGCATTAAAGTGGCGCAGCCTTCGCGTGATGTAATGATCCCTTGCTTGTCAGCGCGTCTTGAGCAACTTTTCAGCGTTCTCATGCAACCATGCACGCGGTTTCCAGGTCGCTAAGGTTTTGGAGCGGCATCAGTTCGTCTCAGAAATGACGCGCGCTGCTACTCGGCGCGGCCGTGCATAAGCGTTGTGACGTTTTCGATGACTTGGCTTGGCTCGTGTATCGAGAAACGACGCCGGGACAAGCCACCCATGACACAGGCGCAGGCAACCTTGGGCGCAGGAGCACACAACGCGGTACAAATACAGGGAAGGTGTATAAAGCCACATAATATCATTGTAACAGCTTGTTATTTTCGATAATAGTTGAAAAGCTCAAAATAAAGATGTCTAAGCATAGTTACAGGAACTCCTTCGAAAGCAGAAAGACGACAGCTTTCACAAATCGCGAGAAGGGCTAGCGGCATCGCTATCAATTCTCAGCGTTGCAGGAAGAAAGGTGCGTACGTGTGAAGAGCCTTTCAGTTTCGAAAATACTGCTTAAAAAATAACTGCGTGCTTTTGGGATTAGCTGCAGCGACAAACACTACGAAGGGTGAGCTTTCTGTCGCGCCGTAAAAAACTGGGTCGAGAAAAATTGGCTGTCGCTCCCTCTAGGCTGATTTGTAAAAAGCTGATTTTCTGAAATTTTTTCGTTAGCTGGTTACATTTTTTTCTTGTTTTGTTTATTTGTTCCATATTTTCTTGTTTTATTTATTCCTATTTATTGTCTTAACTACGATTTATTCGAGCAATATCGGTCAGGAAATTGACTCGTGCTGTCCCCGATAGGTGACCTAAATATAAACGAATTGCGCAATATAGCCTATCTGCATGTAAATAATATCCATTAGTGTCACTGCATACGGTCCCGTACAATTTTCCTGTGACTGAATGAAGTTCGCATGAAACAGAGAATCGACCTCTTCCGATGCTACTGCAAACTTCTACCTCCCTTTCTCCTGGGCCTATGCACTCTATTTAAGAATGCGAAAGAAATTTAAGCTCGAAACAACTATTCTTGCTCTGACCAACTTTCAGGCCGCAAATATCACAGTAGATATTTTCGCATACTTCATAGAGACGTTTGATTGAGGCTTGTGAAAGAGTAGGCTTTGACATAACGAAAACAGCACGGGCAGTCAATTGCACATAACGCGCATAAGAGCAACTCACGACATTCAGCGAAAAAGGTTTCCCGACGGGAAATATGGTGCAGATCACACGGGCGTCAGCCCTCATTACGACTGACTCGCATGCCATACTCAACCCCGCTCGCCCGTCTTCCTCCCGTCTATGCCCCAACATGGCGCTCTCCGCTCTATTAGCAACCCATCCTCCCTGTCCGACGGGTGCGAGTGAGCTGTATACAGGCCACTCGTTCACCACCGAGCAAACGCCAATTCGCTCGCAATCAGGCGGCACTGGGCTCTGTCACTGACGTTATATCCCCGACAGTATTGCGTACACGTCAACGTTCGCATTCGTCCTATCCAGACGCCCGGCCATTCGCATCTGTGTTATGCTTCACTACTACCGAACACGACAGAACGGGCAAATGCAGTCCTTTTTCGAGGTATCGCAGGAGCCAATAACTTGTGCGAATGTGCGGATTGCGTTCTTTTGCGCGCATACGTTAATAATGTCCCCGCCGCGACTGGTTTTCAGAATGCTGCGTCCTCCGTCAAAACGACTGCGTCTTACAGCAAAAATGTGGATCATAGCTGCGAGGAACCGTAAATAATTTCACTTCACACCATTCTGTGAGGCGTACGATAGTGCAATTAGGCGACGCTCAATAATCTTCAGAGTGCAACGATGTGGAAGTGCGGTCTTTTCCTGAAATGCGAATGAGGATATTTTAGAAATGTAGGGGGTAATATACTTTTTTTAAAATCTTTATGATGTTCAGGGTTGAAGGCGGGAACGGAGAATAGAAAAGGATTAAAGGGGTACTGACACAAAATTTCGCGGCCGAGACAGCCTGCGGGATCGATTCCCGTGAACATTCGTGTATCATCTGCAAAATATCAACAGCGATTATAGCTTGGAAGGTGTTTTACAGCAATTTTGAAGTTGGAATTTTGAAGGTATTGACACCATCAAAAGGGACCCCATGGGGACCCCATTACTTCCCTCATGTCACCACACTGCAGTCAATAAAACAAGTTATCATGACGCCATAGGCGCCATTTTTATTTTGCCGCGTTTGTCCCAGCAGTCTATACTTCTCGGCGGCTGGTCGCGAGTCCGTGGCCGCGGCGCACGCGTTGAAAGTTTTGTGTTTGGCGACACTGCTGTCCCGTTTCCTATTCCAAAGGACTTCTTTATGCGGACAGTGCGGAAGTGCGTCACAGTTCTGTGTGCTGACGCGGTCGGGAGCTGCACATGCTAGGTGCTGATAGTTGCACCGGCTGGCTTGTTGTTTTTGGAGCTCTGTCAAACCGAAACTGAAACTGAACGGTAATGAAAAGGCTGTACATAATTATCTGTCAAGCGCTGAAGCAAACGATGTACCGTGTTATGACTAACAGGCCCCCAGCAACACATCGCAGCAAAAAAACGCGAGGCCAAAGCTTTTGTGTCAGCACCCCTTAATGAATGGCAAGAGAAATTTTGGAGAATTCTTTCTTTCAAAAATAGCCTCCAACCCCTGGGATATTCTATTACACAAGGGGGGTAGGGTATATATAAACGCTGTCATAAGCCATATAATGAATGATAAGAGAAGAAATCGTAGATAAAGAAAGGCAGGGAAGGTAACCAGTCCAGGATAAGCGGTTTTCTACCCTGCACGTGGGAAGGGGATGGGGGGGGATTGAAAGAGAGAGGGGAAAGAGAGAGAAAGATAGCACATAACACAGCACACAGACAAACATGCAGTCAGTGACAGTCCATCACGCTGGTGTGGTACGTGACATCGCTCTCGCAGCGGCTTGTCCAAGTTCGTTTTGTTGCGACAGCAATTATATGGACACTCGGTTGATATTGCCGTCTCCGTCACCGTCATGTCCCGTATATATATATATATATATATATATATATATATATATATATATATATAAGGCAGAAAGAGAAATAAATCAGCAGAAAAAATTCCGAAGCACCTCATCGGGGATTCGAACCACGACCGCTAGCTCCACAGCCTGCTGCGTTAGCCAACACAGCCTCGCGCCATGCTTGTGCCGGCGATATAACAGCGAGCTATTCATATGCACCATTTGCCGCTCGCGGTACGCAGATCTCGGAACAGCTTGAGCGTGTTTTCTATCACGCGACGCTTTTACAGTTTCTTTGAAATTGAAAACTGCCCTTGAGACGCGCACGAAAAATTGGCCCCCCTTCTGTACCACTTATGATGTAGAAGGAAACAAAAATCACCGCCCAAGCACTCCGTACAAATGGTTAACCAGCGAAGCTGAAATGTGCGGCCCCGGTGTTTAGCAGTGGGTTCAACTCGACGCTGCACTGAAGCTTTCCACAATTATCTTTGCCAGGTTGTGGTCGAACCATAGGCGGTCGCAGCCGAAGCCAAAGTGCCGCTGGAGAAACTCTCGCCCAAAGCGGGCGTTCGCCCCGGCGAACGCGCTTCCGCAATCATCACGTCGACGCTGTTCTGCCCGCAACGCCGCTTCTTCGGTGCGCCGTTGCTGCAAGCGTTTGACCCTGCAAGCGTCGTACCCAAGATCGCGCGCCAATGGCGCGCGAGCTTGGGTACGACGCTCAGAACAACGTAACTGATAGCACAGACAATGGAGACCACTCGTGACACAGATGCCGAGCGGTTTTTCGTTTCTCCTAGCCATATACAGCTTTCGCTGTAAAAAAAAAAAGAAGAACAACACCGGGAACATTTGGCGTCAGACGCCACCGCGTGGCAGGAGACCCAGAGGGGTTATTCCACGGGCCGCAGTTTCAAGAGAAAAAGAAATATGAAACAGCGTCGCAAAGTTTAACATTATCATGTAATCAAATCTTGGCCAATCCCCCTGAGTGGGTATGAGCCGTGTCATAGGCAACAACACCTCTTGGAGTTTGTGGAGGCGACAGGAATGACCACCTACCGTTGAGCGCGGCAACTTCCTGGACCCTCTCTTCACCATCGGCCTCCCCCACGATTAGATGAGACCTCAGCGGTTTATTTATTTATTTTATTTATTTCTCTTTCTCTCTTCTTCTATTCGCCTTTATTTCCCAGTTCCTTTCCCCTTGTGGGATATATGGCGTGCAGCAGCCGTAGAAGTACTCGATTCCGTCGACGTAGTTAAAAAAGGCTTTTATTTACACTGCAGAGGCCATGAAGACCCCTGCTGGTAGTCCAGCTACCCCGTTTTCTACCCTCGTGCTTGCTGGCGCTTCTTCATCTACTGGTGGTCCGCCAGCGCTCGCGATGGAATCAACACCCTGACGCTGCGCCGTGCTCCCTATTGGGCTGCAGAATCTAGCGTCATTTCCTAATAAACACTACTACTACTACTACTACTACTACAACAGCGTCGGCCTCTACATTGTGGAAAGTCGCAGCGTGTTGCTCAAATACAAACACGTAAGAACTCTGACAGTTGGTAGTTCATGCTTGTCCTGTGTACACCTATGCGTCCTTTTTAAGCGTCCTTTGTGCTGCAGCGGCGCGCTGCAAGTATCGAGCTGCTTGTCGTTCTTCGTGTGATATTCTAATTTCTTGCTATCTCATTCATTGCTTCGCGCTAGTGACGAAACTGTGACTTTTTCTACTCATGACGGCAAGATTACAGAAGTTCTGTTCCACGAACAACACACTGAAACATAATTTATGATTTTATAATGGAATCCTCTTGCTTAGGCCTCCACCACTTCACACAGTTAAATACTTCAGCCTGTATTGCAATCTCGAAGCGTCTATGAAACATTAATGCATTATAACACTGCGTGGTTCATATGCTATTGAAATCTCTCAAGCGGCAGCTCGTAGAGGGCCACTGCTGCACTAAATTAGCGGTGTCTCTTCAATAGCGTGAAGCCATGCTGCTACAGTGGGGGTCTATACATAAGCCAACCCCTTTAAAAGCAGAGCATGTCCGGAAGTCCTAATGTGCAGTGTACGAACACATTGAATACTCACCACTCACCTTTATACCTCACATGTGATCAAGGATCGGTGGGATGCACTTTAGGGCGATCGTGCCCCTGCGTTTCAGCGACCAGATAAAAATGGGTGCTTTGTGGATGAATGCAGCCGGGGACCACTCCTCTTTTCCCTAGTTCAAAAACAGAACGTATTTGCTCGTAAATAATTACGAGCTTCTATGTGGAGGAAATGTGTATGATGTATGTGAAAGTGTGCGGTCCGTCACTTGAGGCAGCCTTCAGAATTAATTCACGAGCCTGTCGTCTTCCAACGCAGAGCGAAAACAGTGAAACGAAAGGGAAATTTCTTTTCCGGGTAACCCCTTGTATGACTTAATTTTCGTATCTTACATTGCATCTTTGTTGTTTCAGGTTTGTACTGATATCGTGGTAACTTTTGCTTCCTTTTGTGCTGTGCGCTCATCCTCCCCAGCCCCACACATCGAAATAAGTTATGTAAGGGGTATACTGAATTAATTCTGAATAACAACAATTCAGGAATTTAACTGAACCGTTTCTTCGTCTAGTTGACATATGCTGAAGTAGATATTTTGCTGTGAATTGACAAACAAGCACCGCCCACCCTCGTTTATGTGTTCTCTTTATGTGTGTTTTAATATGCGGCATAATATATCCATTATAGCGCAGATTAAACACACTACGCATGGCCAAAAACATAGTTGAACTTATGTTTATTTACTGGTCGACTTGAAGGGTACCCAGGGTTCACTTGATGACTTGTACACTTGTCAAGTGCAAGGCCGAGACTTATTCGGCTTTTGTATGGTCTCATTGGCTGTTATAAACGTGTTGAAGCACAACAGGAATTCTCAAAATACTTGCATCTGTCACACCTGAAAAGAAACTGGCATTCTTCTTTACGCTAGAAAAATTTCGTAACTTGGGGACGCCTGCGCCTTATAATGTCCTTATATTAGCACAGTGCTAAACTCTCTACCTAAAAGGCGCTTTACAGTTTCTTCCCAAACCTATTTATCATAATCAGAAAACCTTTCCAGTTTACTGGCCGAAGGTTGCCACCTGCGCCCTCAGCTCATTTATCTTCAAGGACGGTCATCTCGAACAAACAGCTGGCTCATTTACCAGTGGCAGCGTTGGCCACAGAGACTACACAGCACAAGTTACGTGAAAGGTGCTCGGTGCGATCTTCGTACCGTAAAAAAGTGTTCAATCAGACGCAAAATCGAATCATAATAAAGATCATAGAGAAAAGGCAGAAACGCCAACCAAGAGTTTTTATTTTAAGAACCCGACGTTTCGAAGCCTGACCGGCTTGTTCTTCAGGGGTGAGATGGCCCGAGACCCACGGCGCTTATATACGCCTTCTTCTTGCCGAAACTTTGCGCAAGCCCTGGCAGTAGAGAGAGGGCAGTGTTCCCGTGGTGCGATTGATGTTTTCGGCTGTTTGCTGTATATGCCACGACTCGAGGAGGAGCCGCCGGCGAAGGTTTCTTTCTTCTTCGAGGATGACTGCGTCGTCTGGACTAATCCGGTGATCGAACCTCTCGCAGTGTTCCGCTAACGCACTCCGTTCGCTGTTTAGTTGACGGAGGTCGTTCTTGTGTTGCCGCATTCTCTCTCGGAAGTTCTTTGTTTCCCCAACGTACGTGGCGGGGCAGTCTGAGCACGCGATCTTGTAAACAACGCCCTGCGCTTTCTCAGCCGGTGCGCGGTCTTTCGGACGAGGAATGAAGCGGCCGATGGTGGTGGCTGGCTTGTGAGCTACGTCGACCCCTGCCTTTCCAAGTATACGGGCTATTGTTTCGCTCGCGCCCGCGATGTAGGGAATTGACACTCGGCGACGTTGCGACGGCGCCGTTGGAGACCTTGTTTCCCGGTCCTTCTTCCTGCGTAGGGCCTTACGGATAAAAGCCTCTGTGTAACCGTTGGTGCCGAGGTCACGGATGATTTTTGCCCTTTCTTCCTTCTGGCGTCGTGGGGACGAGCAGACTCGTTCGGCCCTGTTGACCAGGCTACGCACGACGGAGAACTTGTGACAGGCGGGGTGGGCTGAATTGAAGTGGAGATAGCGTCCTGTGTGCGTCGGTTTCCGGAAGACGGAGAATGAAAGGCTCTGTCGTTGCTTTCTCACCAACACATCCAAGAACGGGAGGGTTGAATGATTCTCCATTTCCGCTGTGAATTGTATGTGGGGGGTCCACGGAGTTTAGGCTGGTGAGCAGGTTGTTGACCTCGCCGCACTTCACCACACAGAAACAGTCATCCACGTAGCGCACAAACAACTTGGGTTTCGGGTCACACGAGGCAAGCGCTCGCTCTTCGACATCTTCCATCACGAGTGCCGCTACTGTCGCCGAAATCGAGGCCTCCATGGCTGTCCCACTGGTCTGCCTGTAGAACTCGTTGTTGAATGAGAAGTAAGTGCTTGAGAGGCAGAATTCCAAGAGTTGACATATTTGGTCTACCGAAAGTGGTGTTCTGTCGTTCAGGGTGGAGTCGCCTTCGAGCGCCCGGCGTGCCACAGACAGGGCAAGGGGGGTGGGCACGCTGGTGAAAAGAGCGACCACATCAAAAGACACCATGCGGTCGGTCTCCTCAAGATTCACCCTGGATGCTAGTTCCACAAAATGCCCTGAGTGGCGGACGTAAGTCTCCGTCTTCCCGGTCAACGCAGGATTATCTTGTTTAGATAAGTTGACAGGGCCCGTAGAGGGGAGCGGGTGAAATCGACAATGGGTCGAAGAGGAATTCCGTTCTTATGGATCTTTGCGAGGCCGTAGAAACTTGGGGCGGAGCCGTTTCTGCAAATTAACCTCAGGTAGAGGTTTTTGGATTCGGGATGATGGTTGAAAATTTCGGATAAAAGCTTGTTCAGTCTGGTTTGGGTTTGAGGAGTCGGATCTTTCTTCATCTTGGAATATGCCTCTCCGCTCAGAAGTTCTCCTGCTTTCTTGTCATAGTCGGTGCGATCCATTACGACCGTGCTGTTACCCTTGTCCGCCGGGAGGATTACAATGGTCTTATCTTTCTTCAAATCTTTAAGAGCTTTCATCTCTTCATCAGGAAGGTTGTTGCTTGGTCGAGCCGGTATTTTGGAAAGAATTCCTATTACCTTGAGGCGAATCTCTTGACGGGTGCCGGCTTCAAGATGTTGAATCCCGTCTTCGACTGCTGCGACCATTTTGGAGATAGGGGGGAGTGGCTGAGATGTTGTAACCATGTCCCTTGGCTAGTGCGGCTAACTCCGGAGTTGTGAGATGTCGGGATGAGATGTTTGTCACAAAGGCGCTTGGGGATGAAGAGATGAAAGCTCTTAAAGATTTGAAGAAAGATAAGACCATTGTAATCCTCCCGGCCGACAAGGGTAACAGCACGGTCGTAATGGATCGCACCGACTATGACAAGAAAGCAGGAGAACTTCTGAGCGGAGAGGCATATTCCAAGATCAAGAAAGATCCGACTCCTCAAACCCAAACCAGACTGAACAAGCTTTTATCCGAAATTTTCAACCATCATCCCGAATCCAAAAACCTCTACCTGAGGTTAATTTGCAGAAACGGCTCCGCCCCAGGATTCTACGGCCTCCCAAAGATCCATAATAACGGAATTCCTCTTCGACCCATTGTCGATTTCACCCGCTCCCCTCTACGGGCCCTGTAAACTTATCTGCACAAGATAATCCTGCCTTTGACCGGGAAGACGGAGACTTACGTCCGCCACTCAGGGCATTTTGTGGAACTAGCATCCAGGGTGAATCTTGAGGAGACCGACCGCATGGTGTCTTTTGATGTGGTCGCTCTTTTCACCAGCGTGCCCACCCCCCTTGCCCTGTCTGTGGCACGCCGGGCGCTCGAAGGCGACTCCACCCTGAACGACAGAACACCACTTTCGGTAGACCAAATATGTCAACTCTTGGAATTCTGCCTCTCAAGCACTTACTTCTCATTCAACAACGAGTTCTACAGGCAGACCAGTGGGACAGCCATGGGGGCCTCGATTTCGGCGACAGTAGCGGCACTCGTGATGGAAGATGTCGAAGAGCGAGCGCTTGCCTCGTGTGACCCGAAACCCAAGTTGTTTGTGCGCTACGTGGATGACTGTTTCTGTGTGGTGAAGTGCGGCGAGGTCAACAACCTGCTCACCAGCCTAAACTCCGTGGACCCCCACATACAATTCACAGCGGAAATGGAGAATCATTCAACCCTCCCGTTCTTGGATGTGTTGGTGAGAAAGCAACGACAGAGCCTTTCATTCTCCGTCTTCTGGAAACCGACGCACACAGGACGCTATCTCCACTTCAATTCAGCCCACCCCGCCTGTCACAAGTTCTCCGTCGTGCGTAGCCTGGTCAACAGGGCCGAACGAGTCTGCTCGTCCCCACGACGCCAGAAGGAAGAAAGGGCAAAAATCATCCGTGACCTCGGCACCAACGGTTACACAGAGGCTTTTATCCGTAAGGCCCTACGCAGGAAGAAGGACCGGGAAACAAGGTCTCCAACGGCGCCGCCGCAACGTCGCCGAGTGTCAATTCCCTACATCGCGGGCGCGAGCGAAACAATAGCCCGTATACTTGGAAAGGCAGGGGTCGACGTAGCTCACAAGCCAGCCACCACCATCGGCCGCTTCATTCCTCGTCCGAAAGACCGCGCACCGGCTGAGAAAGCGCAGGGCGTTGTTTACAAGATCGCGTGCTCAGACTGCCCCGCCGCGTACGTTGGGGAAACAAAGAACTTCCGAGAGAGAATGCGGCAACACAAGAACGACCTCCGTCAACTAAACAGCGAACGGAGTGCGTTAGCGGAACACTGCGAGAGGTTCGATCACCGGATTAGTCCAGACGACGCAGTCATCCTCGAAGAAGAAAGAAACCTTCGCCGGCGGCTCCTCCTCGAGTCGTGGCATATACAGCAAACAGCCGAAAACATCAATCGCACCACGGGAACACTGCCCTCTCTACTGCCAGGGCTTGCGCAAAGTTTCGGCAAGAAGAAGGCGTATATAAGCGCCGTGGATCTCGGGCCATCTCACCCCTGAAGAACAAGCCGGTCAGGCTTCGAAACGTCGGGTTCTTAAAATAAAAACTCTTGGTTGGCGTTTCTGCCTTTTCTCTATGATCTATTTTCCAACCAGGCAGACTTCTGCCGGATGTTTACGTTGGATAATAAAGATCATATTGAACCTCAAGCCTCCTAAATTCAACAAGCCAACGGCGTAGATCATTCCTACTTGGTACCGAACAGACAGTAATAATAAAAAATTACACCATCTCCCGCTAAAGGGAACCATGTGTAGATGTGAAGCAGCGGGCGCTAACGCTTACACTGGCGGCGGCGTTGACGCTGGCGCCCATCGCAGCGTTGCGCAGGAGAGAAAACTGGGGGAGGCGCAAAGCAGGCAGTGATGGAGCAGTGTTTCCTACTGCAACATGCCAATCGCTGCTAATGGGCAATGAGAGACGGAAGACTCCGACTGGACAGAGAGACCCGCACTCCGCTTTTAGTTAACGCGCGCGCTGCGAATTTTTATTGCTCTACAACGCACAGGAGAAATCTCCCACCGGCACCACCTTGGAGGTCAAGATCCATTGCCTTATATACGGGGTGGCCAGTGAACGGTTGTGCAGCGCGAGCAGTCGGTTTTTTCAACCAAGAAACTCGCTAGCAGACGCTGCCTGCGTCGGCGTCGCGAGGCGAGAGAGGGGAGAGCGTAGGAGAGGAGAGAGAGGGGGGTGACACGCATGCGCAGTGGGAATGTGAACGCCGTGGGCAGGGATGCGTAGAGGAGGGAGGGGGGGAGCGTAGGAGAGGAGAGAGAGGGGGGACGCGCATGCGCAGTGGGAGTGTAGACGCCGCGGGCAGGGATGCCTAGAGGAGAGAGGGGGGGGAGTGTAAGAGGGGAGAGAGGAGGGGAGGCGCATGCGCAGTGAGGGTGTGGTTGCCGCGGGGAGGGATGACTAGAGGGGGGAGAGGAGGCTTTTTTATTTTTTGTTTTTTTAAGGGTTTGCGCATGCGCAGTAAGGGTGGGCACGCGGCACACCACCACCACCGGCACCGGATTAAGCTTCGCCATAAGATGCTTCACATCTAAAAATTGGCCGCGTATCTACGTGCTTCGCTGCAAATGTCGTCGAAAGACGATAGTCTTGTGCCGGCCGTACTACTATGTTTTGCCTTGCCTCAGACAGCGCCTACTCTACGTTGAATTGGCTGCATCTGGCTGGCATTGATAAAACACTAGGGTCTTTAGAATTGCGCGCCTATCTATTTTCTAATAAAAGAACACACGGCCTGACACTAACATATTTATGTTGCGCCTCAGGTATGCGTAGTATTTGCGTTTTTGATCGAATATGTTCACAAGTATGAAGGCAAACACCAGTTCAAGATGGCTGGGCGTTCAGAAAGTGGTTGAACTTTGGCCTGAGTAGCTGAATCGGGTTACGGACAAACAGAAAGACCAAAATTTTTGCGTGCAAGTATCCCAAGAAACACTATCGTCTTTAAAACACTGCATGGATTAGATTTATATGTTACGGTACTCGCTTTTCCTTTCCTACATTGCCATATGAAGCAAGCGTGGGGACAGTTCTGGAGAAGGGACTGATCTGTATTTCTTCGGCTGACTGCGTCTTCCACTAAATACTCTCCAGTCAGTGGGTTTTTCTTTTGGAGCACAAACCAACTGTGACCATTCATGGAGGAGAAGCAGCCCCAGCCGCGTTCTCTCACTGCGTTCCGTGTGGCGCACGAGGTTATTCAACCATGACTCAGACATCCTTCCCTTTTAGCTTATTTGCTTTACTACTCAAGCAGGGGGGGATACGATGGCGAGCATACTAGGTAAGCCTCTTTAAGAAGAGAAACAGAAATTTGGCGCTCGGTACAGGCAATGAAAACAAAAACGAAAAAAGAGAAAAAAACAAGAAAATATCATCATTCCGAGGAAAGCGAGTTCCCGGCCGGAGTGCGGGATCATTTATCATGATTGACCTATTGAGACCTATTGAGACCTATTGACCTATTGACCTATTGAGGCGAAAAAGCAAGAAAAGACAAAAAAAAAGTGCATCGAAAGTTGAGGGAGGGTTATGGACTCAAGATTTATTCCAGACAACTGTCTGCATGGCTCGTGTAAAGTGCCCTATCGGGGGTCGTGTTCCAGCAGCCGTAAATTACGTTTCACTGCAGCACAACGAAAGCTCATTTGAACGGATGAATTCAAAAGCTGAGCTTTAAGAGGCCATGGGGTCAATCTTATCTTTGCCCTCCTTTGGGTTAAGCAGTCTATCTAGATTTCTTTCGTGGTAATTCCCCGCACGGGGACTCTTATTGAATACAATGTGCATCTATCGTTTCAAACTGAAAGTGATTCATGAAAACAGAGCCCCTTCTTTCTTGTTCATGCATATTAGAGGGGAGCAATTGTACGTTCTATGCCGTGGTGTTGGAAGTGACACATTCTGCTGAAGGATCCCGTGCGTTAGCAAAATTTTCAGGGCAGGCAATGCATGCGTGTATAATTGTAGACGTTGAAATCAGATGATCAATGTCTGACTTTACGCCGGTTTTGTTTTTTAAAATCAACTTATCCATGTATCGCGATTTCAGAGCAGGCATCGATAATTCCGTGCAAGACATCGCTACCAGAGTACACTTGGTCAATGCTCACGCAGTCAGCCGAGTTATTTCAACATCCTGAAAGCAGTTGCTGCATTTCGGCGTAGTTAAGTTACACATGAATAATCATGATTTATCTTGGTCCCCCCCTTGCGTTAGGCCTGCGCGCCTCTAGCTTCCATGTTACAAACGGTGTGCGCCCTATCATCGCGACCTATCAGTCTGAATAAGAAAGTGTATGCTGCCCGCCGCATTCACGAAGAGAAACGCCAGTTATCAAGACGATTACTGCTGTGAGAACAAAACAATCACACGAAATGATGTAACGACTGTGCTCACAGAGACAGCATCGCGTGAGAGTTACGTTCCTCAGACATCATATTTGTCCTCTTTTGTGGCATCACGTCCAACATATTGAGCCAGTGTAAGAGTGTTGGTCACTGATTTTGATTCACCAGAACACTAACACACACTGATACACGTTAACGACACTAGACCCTGCTAACACACGCTGCAACACGCTACCATTCAGAAACATGCCCTTGTATGTGTATGATAGCTTATTGCGACCTCCAATACATTCTAGGAGTCGGAAAGATCGTTCAGCTCTATTAAAATTACGATAGTTGTTTTACGCTCTTTACAAAAACTGTAGCACTCTATATTTGCACACTCTGAAGTCTTCATTTGTGCATTCCACATATGTCTTTTATTAGTTCTGAATCGCCTTGAAAGAATAAAGAATTTGACCATGTGAAACGTTTATATTAGTGTGTACAACATGTCGTGTAATGCTCCGGATCTACTCTAGTATAGTATGACAGGAAGCGTGCCAAGTACAGATAGATAGATAGATAGATAGATAGATAGATAGATAGATAGATAGATAGATAGATAGATAGATAGATAGATAGATAGATAGATAGATAGATAGATAGATAGATAGATAGAGAGAGAGAGAGATCATTCAGACGATGACGTGCAGCTTACATAGCTCAAGCTAGGTTTGAGCAACATCGATCACTTGAACGGTATAGGACATGCTAATAGATCTAGGATTGCATGTGTTCAGTTGACAAGCAAGAGAAACGTGCGCGCGTGCGCGTTTGTGTGTGTCTGTGAGCGTGCGTGCGTGCGCGTGTGTGTGTGTGCGTGTGTGTGTGTGTGTGTGTGTGTGTGTGTGTGTGTGTGTGTGTGTGTGTGTGTGTGTGTGTGTGTGTGTGTGTGTGTGTGAGTGAGTGAGTGAGTATGTGTGTGTGTGTGTTCACAGCCATGTTCAAGGAGAAGCGAGGATGAACTCCTGGAGGTCGTCCTTGAGGAGAAGATTGACACTGGTGCGCTGAGACCGGCCCAGGTCCCTTTGTGTTGTGGCGTCGTTCTAGCGCCGGCAAAAAAAAAGATGGCACGGCAGAGCAAGGGAGAGTGGCTAGGGCAATAGGTGGCGGGAAAAAATTCCCCATCTCCCGCTAAAGGGAACCATGTGTGGATGCGAAGCAGCGGGGAGATAATCAGCTTGAGCGGGAGGAACGTCGCCGCCCTCATTTCACGGCAGCGGTCCGGGCGCTCATCGCGGCGCTGCACAGGAGAGAGAATGAGGCGCACGCTCTCCGTGATTTTCATACCGCGGAACTACCGTGGCGCCCCCAGCGGAGTATGCAGCTGTCACACCACCTGTCGTGCGCGCCGCTCCGTAGAGGATTCCTAGAGGAAAGGACGGGGAGGACCGTAGGAGAGGAGAGAGGGGGGAGGGGACGTGCATGCGCCGTGGGGGTGTGGGTCGCGGGAGCCGCTCCGTAGAGTAGAGGATTCCTAGAGAAGAGAGGGGGAGAGGACGCGCGTGCGCTGTAGGGATGTGGGACGCCGGAGCCGCTCCGTAGAGCAGAGGATTCCTAGAGGAAAGAGGGGGGAGAGGACGCGCATGCGCTGTGGGGATGTGGAACTTGGGCGCCGCTCCATAGAGTAGATGATTCCTAGAGTAGAGGAAGGAGGTGAGCGTAGGAGAGGATAGTGGAGGGGACGCGCATGCGCTTAGGGGGGGGGGGGTGGGACGCTCCGTAGAGTAGAGGATTCCTAGAGGAGAGAAAGGGGGTGAGCGTAGGAGAGAGAGGGGGGAGGGGACGCGCATGCGCTGTGGTGGTATGGGACGCGGGAAGGAGGGACAGACTAAGCCCCCTCCAAACACATGTAAGCAAGATTAAGGAATGGGGTCAACCTGGGCGACAGACACCACCTGCCTAGCCATTGCTAAGCAGCCTCTCTATGCTCTCGGCCATGAGTCAAGGAATGGGGCTCAACCTGGGCGACAGACACCACCTGCCTAGCCTCTCTGTGCTCTCGGTCATGAGTCTGATGACTGTGGTAGGGTTGACGGCCTTCATATTACTACAGTGTTCTGTTTCGCATAATGGGTGCTTCCCTACTTCATGAAAGGGGCCGGAGGCGGTACGGACGGGGGGACGCGGGAGGGACGGACATAGCCCCGAGCATAAGATGCTTCGCATCTAAAAACTTTATCGATTATTCAGGGGAAGGGGTAGATTGGCAAGAGCGAGTAGGTGGGTCCTGGCTACACGCTCCGCCTGGTCCAAAAAACCTCATTGGACCTCTAGCCCTGGCCGAGCGCGGAGCATCTCGCACGGATCCCTAGAGTAAGTACGTAACCCAGGCGAGTTTGCCTCGTGTGGTCTTGCTGCGCATTCCCATGCCACATGTAGCAGTGACTGCCGTGTACCACACCAAGGACAACTGTCACCATGTAATGTGGGATTTATGTAGTGGGCCCTGTCCAAATGGGGGTAGGTGTGCATTTGGATTCTTCTATATGCGCGAGCTTCTGCTACTCTCAGCTCCTGATGCGGAAGGGTAAGAGGTTCTCTCGTGTGACGTTGGTGTTCGAGGATGTCTTGGGCCGTAAGCGGACAATCCTGGCATGGGCTGTTGCTCCCAGCTCGGTTTGTAAGTTCTCGAGCTAAAGAGTGCGCCTTCTCGTTGGCTGGGATGCCCTTATGACCTGGACACTATACGATCACATGATCTTCTGGGAGTGAGTCGCCTAATATTCTTAGCGCGATTCGTGCAAATCCCCCTTGTACGTACAGTGCTGGTCAAAAGTTCGCTCCTCAGGAATACATGGGATGGTGGCCTGCTAGCTTTAAATCCCCCCTGTACATTCTGCACGCTGTTTGGGAATCGGAGATAACCAGTGCCGACTACCCGGCGCTGTCAGAGTGTTTGATTGCCATGGCGATTGCTGAGGCTTCGGCAGTGGCTGTGAAAGGAACTCCACAGGGAGCTATACTCTCGCCATTATTGTTCAACTATGGGCAATAGAAGACACAGAATAAATAAGCTGCAACAAGACGGAAGTGGCACTCCTTCCAGTGACTCAAGATTCTCAGTTGGAAGAGCTGATCGCGACGAAAGAACGTGAGCCGACGAGAAATGTTCGGAATTTGGTGACTGCGAGTGGAAGAGAGTTTTGGTTCGCAGGCGTGTTGGATGACGTATATTGAAGATTTTTGTGGCTCCCCCTCGATTTCGCTGTTCTAACAGGTTTCTTCTATCATGATTGATATTTTGCATAGTACTCCAGCAGTATACTTTAGTTGACCGCCTCCTTTAGCTACGGCGAAGCCATTCCCTTTGTAGATATGATGGGGATGTCGCTGTGGTAGGTTTTCAGCAGAATTTCAGTAAGTTATTGCATTTAATAAGGACAAATAAGATTCTTCAAAAAATGTACAAGGTCATGCTGCACCATATCCCGCAGTGCAATATGAAATTCTCATACATGCTACCTAGCTACAGCATATGAACATGGCGTTCTATACAGATACGGCCGGATTTGCTTGGCCTCCTGAGTAATACCCCACCAAGTCTGATTTATTTTTGCTTTCTTCTTCGGTGAGAGAAATATTTCGAACTGTCAAAAGAAACAAATGCAGGCTTTCCGCCTTCTGCGAGCGGTGACAGCTACCTGGATCAAAGGGAAGCAGCGAAGAATTTTCAAGAACAGCCCTGTGTCCTGTTTTTTTTTTCTTCTTTACTCTGTCTCCGTCGATCTGCACTGTAAGTTCTTTAAGATGCTGAGCCAACTAGCCCACAAAGCCATCCTTGTGAATTTGAACAACAGTTATGACGTAATAAAGAAAATTTGCAGTAAGAGAGATGGTGAATGAAAAAGCCCCGGAGACTTGAGATAACTCTTTAATAGTCCTTATATGTTTTGCAGGATTAGCGTAACCAGCTCTCCTTTCAAATGCGGGTAAAGCTCACTCTCCCACTGCATCTTTCATCATCAGTGGGCGAAAGCCAACGCATTCGTGCGCAGGAAGGATCATGGACACACATGGTGGAAGCCCGGAATGTGGCAAAAGAAGAACAAGAACGATGTACGAGAGGGAATGCGCGGCATGCTGGGCTCTAATCTCATTATCAGTCGCATGCCTGACGCTGTATTGCAGCGTCCCTGCAGAGACTCCTCCGTCCACTACGTTAATCATGAGCGCGGACCGTGTTGTTCACGTGAGGCGCTATTTGTGACTGAGCCCTTTACAAATGACGATGCTGATATTTGATAAAACGGATGCTTGGGCTAGTTGGTGATCCGGAATCAACATCTTTGCACACCGCAAGAAAACGAGGACGTAGGGAGGACACAACACGGATGCTGATATGCTGTTACACAGAGTTAGGCATGGAATGAGTGTTCGCTCTCTGAACGAAACGTACTCGTGGTGCGTCACTGAGAACATTAACTCAATAAATTCTGTGCAATGCTTTCTCGAAACATGAAGTGTTCGTCATTATTACTTCATTTTCTTGTACATTCCATGATGCCTAGGAGATATAGCGTTTGTTACTGGGTTAGTGAATATATCAGAGGAAATATTATTCTTTAATTCCCAGGGCTTGCTTGTCTCAAACCGATCACTATTTTGTTTGATCTCGGCATTTCACGAAGTACGTATCATAATGTGTGATGGCATTTGACGATTGCGTTGCGTGTGAAAAAAAAAGAGTGCAGTATAATCTGTAGCTGATCAGCGGGCATGATGAGAAAGTTCAACTAAAACGAACGGTTTCACTTATATGCACAATGACACTTTCCTTTTTTTCTTTTGAGAGAGATCGTAAGGCCAAATTGTTCGCGTAATAAGAACTGGCTTCATGGTCCATTGCAAGAAGAAACTCTGCGCGCTCAAATTTCTCCTTGTAGTTTGAGGAGGCAAATGACAAGCATAAATTTTGATTCCGTAGGGTTATCACTCCTATGCTTTTACTACTTGTTGCAAACTTTTAATAACAGCAGTTTCGCAACCCCTAAAAACGGACCTAGAAGCCTAGCTGATTAACACCAAGCCGGACAGACGTCACGTTCATTCTATTCATGTCTCGACAGCATAAATTATCAATGTATGCAGATGATTCTCTTTGGTGTTACGTTCATCTTTTGAAATAGCCACCTGAGCGGACGACTCAACCTAAGAGGAAGATCTGTGATTTAGTTTTGCTGTGTGATGCAGCTATGGCACGTCGCACGTGGTGACCAAAGAACATCTTACGCGGTGAAGCGTCTACGTAAAAGAAGTTCGGCCTCTAATTTGGAGTAGGTTCGTAGTGATAGTGAAGTGTGTGTCGAAATATAATTATTTTTCTGTGTGCTTGTACCAGCTTGTAATAGTAGGCATACAATACCTATCTTCGAACAGGCTACGCATACATTCTTGAGAGTCAAGCCTTCGGTCGTTTAACCTTTTCACACCAACGGAACATAGCTATGAATTGAAAGAACACAAGGAGCTAAACGTCGACGTTTCTCGTTCATAGAGTAGTCCACTTGTGCCCAGAATATTATGGCAGTATATCAAGAGGAGGCGGAAACAGCAATAGTAGTATAGGGTATTCCCGGCAATGAACTCTGTCAAATTTCGCTGCCATGAGGATTTCCAGGAAAATATCGATAGATGTCGACAAGGGCTGGAAGATGACGTGGCGTATCGAACAATGGCTGCCGGATTTCCTTGTTTTGCTCAAGTGTACTCGTCATTTGGTGCATGTTCATTTTATTCCCGTACATATTTACCGTAGGTCACCGCCACTCATGATGAGCGTTCCACTTTGGCTAAGCCCTTCTGTATACACGAAGCATGGGGAGCCTGTTGTCATGCGAATATACCTGCTTTGTGTTCGTTGCAAGACCCGAAAAAAGACGTTGATATTGCCAAAAATATTCGTCATGGAGACATGAAACCTAGCTGAGTGGCGGAGACGGAAAACAGATCTGCTAAATGTAGACTGAAGGTAACGCACCCGTGGAAAATATGGGGGGACACAGAACTCGTCCACGCTTGCTTATGAATGCCTTCAAACGCCGAAGAAATAATAAAGGATCCTTTGTTTTTATACGGTAACTTGTATTCGTGTGATACCCGGACTTCGCGTACTATACTACTGTTGCTGCATATGCCTATTGCAGAATTCCCAACTGGCAAATGCGTAACTCACAACCTCGGCCTACGCTCATACTTCGCGCGCAGCAGTAGAATGTAGAAGGAGATAAGCAGGGCTGCGCAGACGCTGGCGGGACGTCGGCTACTGTTACAGAGGGTGAGATACCCTGACGGTGGAGAGCCGTGAATAGACGGGAGAGAGAGCACTAGACGGGACAACTGGATGCTGCACGTATAACCACCCAAGTTTTTAACTAGCGAGCGCGAACAGTGACCTTTCTGTGCGTGAGCACCGTATGACCAAACTAATTTGCAGACTGGCCAAGCGTAAGCGCATGCCCGGAAAGCGCGTTCAGCTGCGCCCATCGTCTTCTAGGCTGTACGTTCATAAGGACGTTCAACAAACATTACCCCACATCCAACGAACCATGTTCTTCAGCTTGTCTCATCATTGGGGGGCGTGTGGCATAACATTAAATTTTATTTCCTTGTTTGCTTGCTGCATCGTTCCTCTTTGGAACATGAAAATCGAGTCAAACCATTCGCTTGCGCACGGTGCCTGTCCGTGTGAAGTGCGTTGACATGGGCTGACGTCTTTAGGCAGCAACAGCCAAGCAGACGATGGGCGCCGTTGTGCACGCTTTCTGGTCATGCGCTTACCCTCGCCCTGTTTACAACTTGGCCAACTTGGCTCCGTCATATGGCGATGACGCACAGAAAAGTAGCCGCTCGTCCACGCTAGTTTGGGCGGCAGTAGTACGCTGTGTTGACTACCTGGGTTTCCGACTCAGCGCTGGAGCTGCTATGTGGGCCTCCAAAGGGAGGCTGGATATTCACAGATGTTGCAGAAAGCCAGCTTGCCCTCTATGAAGCACTATAACGGTGATGGAATTCAAGCGCGCACTACAGCCCTGGTCCTGTGTGTTCATGTTCCTTGCTTCATCGTCCTTCGGGCTGCTTAACGTTTCAGATCCTTCATTACAGTCTTTGCCAACGTGGCATTAAAAAGAACTTAGCCGAAAAACTGAAAGTAGAGCAGCCGAATCGTCTCCATACCCAGGTTTTCTGGCACGTGTACATGTCGTGCCATCTCAAAGCGGCGGTGGACGCTCCGCCATTACTGAATTCGAAGCACACACACAAAAAAAATCATGCCTCACGAACTAAATGTGATACTGAAAATGACTCTCGCTTTCAGATACTTAAGTACCACTAGAACATTTTAGGAGTAATTCTAAAACCCTACCACAAAGCACCTACCTTCCAAGGCGATTTCAAGATTTTACTGCACAGCTTATTGGCCTCGATATGGAACAGAGTCGGCACCAAGCGGCGAGCGGACAAAACCCCGCAGTGTGGAGGGCTCTTTGAGTCATCTCAGCTAGCCACAACGTGTTTGCTTGTTTGCGAATGTGATGCACGTCCTCAGAAGGTGGCTTATTCTATTGTGTAAGCCCAACATCCAATGCTTCTACGGAAGCCTTGGATACTGGTGACTGGTGACGCGCGCGATAGAACATCGTGCACACCGCGACCTTCCGTAATCTGAACTGGTAGTAACCAAACAGCATCGAAAACCTACGTTTTGAAGGCTCAAAGTTATGGTTTTAACTATCGAATGCTAACACGCGCGTCGCACAAGTAAATCGCAAAATGTTGGTCGTGACCACGGTGTTAGAAGTAGAGGTGGAACGACGGAGCGCCTCCGCCGTGCACTCGCTGCGTTGAACTTCGGTACCTCCGCTCCATCGCGCCGCCAGATGGCAGGAGGGGTCACGTGGCCGAGAGCCGGGCGAGCAGGCCCCGACTGCGCCTTAGTGGCAAGCGGACGCCGTCTAGCCAACGCAGTTGTCGCCACGTTGCGCTCTTGTTTTCAATCTTTTTTGTGCGATGACAGGCTACGCTATTCGTGTGAGCAAACCGTGAAATGTGCAAGAAGTATTTTGTGCCACGGTGCAATCTGGCGACAAGACCTGCGCTGAAAAAGCGACGCTCTTTGCTGCACCCCGAGGAAGCGGACCGCGTGAAGGTATGGCGCCATGCGATTCCGCGCAAGGACCGCGTGGTGCAGTCGACCGACCACGTCTGCGTGAAGCACTTCGAGCCGAGGTACGTAACGAAGACGTGGGAAGCTGTATACAAAGGACACGTTCTTGTGAGTACACCACGAAAGGCGGCTTCGGCTAAAGACGCTGCGCCGACGAAGTTTTCCGACTGCCGTGCTCACTGAGCAAAAAAGAAGGAATGCGCCTGCGGATCGTTCATACCCTCCTGCCATCAAACGGCGCCACGTGACACTGGAATTCCAACCAGATTTCAAGAACTCACGCTAAAGACCTCCAGGCGTGCGACATCGTCAGCGAGATAGATAAAAGTAGCTGTGTGGCATCTGACGCCACAGAATTTGACACAAAGCCAGTCGCAGTGTCAGCCACAAGTTTGATCGAGGAAGCTTTTTGAGAGTGGCAATAGCGCGCCTTTCCCAACAACATCGTTGGCTTGCCACAGAGTTAACGTTGGAAGGCTTGAGAACAGTCATGTTTTGTACATGAAGTTTTCATGACTAGTGCGGCAGCTACCCAGCCAGATGGTTCCACTACTGGCGCGAGCTAAAGCTATTATGCTGCTGCTCCCAGCCGCGTCGTCATGAAAAGAGTGGCCAGTGGTGCAACAGCTGCGCTAATTGCGCCAAATGGATACAACTCCCCGTTTTTGCGCCGAGCTGCGCCAAAACCATGAAATTGGCGGGAATTGCGCCATGCTGCGCCAAAATGCCCGACCAGCCTCAAAATTTTCTCAGTTGCACCAATTTTAGCGAGAAATAGAGGCCACGTTGGCCACCTGCAGTTTGCGTCATCAATCAATCCACGAGCGCAGACCCTAACCCTAAACCACGCGAGACGCGATCGACCAGATAAAGTAATAACGCCGCGCATCCATTGGTCCGCTGACCGCAGCGGATACCTATCGGCGGGACGACGCAACTTCAAGACAAAAATACGTTGCCGTAGCCACTAACGCATCGCGGGAAATATGAATTTCCTAGTCAGCAAACACGGTAGCCATAGACGAGAATCGGTACCAACTAGCCCAAATGACTGTTTTGCTGCATGTTAGCAAATAAAGCTGGAAGCGTATGCCGCGTTTTCCGCGCGCAAACAAACTCTTCGTGCTGCGAACACCGGTGTTGCCGGCGACCACGTTGGTTGCCATAGCAACGGCACATCAAAGATTTTTCTGTCTTGGAAGTTGCGTCCTCCCGGCAATAGGTATCCGGTGCCGTCGCCGGGCCAACGGGCACGCGCCGTTGTTACTTTATCTGGTCGAACGCGCCTTGCAAGCGAGCCGAGAAGTTGTACCCTAAACCTAGCACCATCCTGAAAGAAAAAAAAGGGGGGTAGGGTGGGGGAGAGGGTCTGTAGCGGTGTTCGAAAATTTCCTGGCCTTCTTCTAACCCGCGCAGAACGCTGCTTAAGCCACCTTTGCCGCAGTACACCGGTGCCGTGCGAAAAAGCGTAATAAGATTTGGAAGGGGCTGTTAGCACTAGTCATGCCACAGCACATTTTGTTCAATTACTCATGCGTGTATACGCCGCATAATTGTGAGTACTAGTATGGTCGCTGACGCCTGAAAAATTAGTGGCAATCATTTGGAGCAGTATATGACATTTCTGCTGCCCTAAAAAAAAGCTATAAAAACTCTGCGCCAGCTTTTTTTTTTTTGCCACACCTACTCCTCAGTTTTACGAACCCCCCCGAATTTCAAGGCCGCCAGCTTGGCAGATCCGCATTTGAATTCACAGGGTCTGTCAAAAGATTTGACAGGTGCGGCAAATGCTAATGTTGGACTTTATCATTGTTTGTTCAGTGGGGTGGCTCAAAATACTACTTTTATTGAAATAGCCGTGCTCATGTTCAGTGTGCACGATTTAGGTGATGTTGAATGGTTCGTACATGATTTTTTTAAAATGTAAGCCTTTTTTATACTGCTCCGAATTTGGTCTTTTGTGATAAAAAATGGATCTTTTTCCCTCGTAACCTGCTCCAAATTTGGATTTTAGTGCTCCAAAAGTAACATTTTGCTGCTCCAAAAATTGCTCCAAATTCCAATTCGGCTGTTGCACCCCTGAGTGGCGAGTCCTGACGAACAACTGAATTTAAGCATCGCTCTGTTGGCAAACGTACACCCATTGAATACATCCAACTCCCTTGCAAAGTCAGTAGCAGCAATGATATTGTAATGCTTCTCAGGCGAGTGAGCGCAATTCGCTTGTGTGCCGGCGGGCCATCATTTCATCAGTGCAATAAATGCTTCTCTACATCACTCTATTAAACGGTGCCGTTTTTTTAGTTCGTCTACGGCCGTAAGTACGTACTTTTCTTTGAACCATCCCTACCTACCTGTGCCGTCGTTCTCTCCCCGTGAGAGAGCTACGCTTGTTAACAATTGGGAATATCTGGGGTTTTATGTCCTGAAACCACGATATGATTATGAGGCACGCCGTAGGAGGGCTTCAGAAATTTCGACAATGTGGTGTTTTTTGAAGTGAACTGGCATTACACAGTAAATGTGTCTCTAGCATGTCGCTTCCATGAAAATGTGACCGCTGCGACAGCAATCGAGAGTACGTTTTTCTGCTCCAATACTACGGCTAATACGTTATTTTTGTCTATGCCAAACAATATTTAAACAAACAAAACTAACCTCTGTCACATTTTAACGCGACTTCACTGTCATACGCTTAATGCACGATTTCACAAGTCCGAATGCGAAAGCATCCGCCTGTGGCGAACTATCGAGTTGGTGAATTGAACATATTCCACCGATATCTACGGCTGTATGGTCAGAATGTAGGATTTGTTCGTCTCTTTTGTTTATTTATTTATTTTTACGCTAGTTATAGAGCAAATGCAGACTTTGTTTTTATTTATTTCGAGCGGCGTTCGCGGCCCCGAAGCGACCATCCATACCTCGCATCGGCCACGGGTACTGTGGCGCCATCTCGCGCCCTCTCCACAAAAAGAGGACCGATGTTCATCGTTTCTGGAGGCGCCGTTGGTCCACCTATAATACTTCTAACACTGTGGTCGTGACCACCTTCACGTTTTTCTTGCCCGTGGTCTCGCTACTGCCGGAGCTTTCTCGGAGGCCATGGTTTCGCCTGTGGTTGTACCCCGAGCAAGCGGACACGCACGTATCCTGATTTATCAGAATATATACTCGAAAGACAACCGTCAACAGGAACATTCGAGGATGCGTAATGAACAGTCCAACGCTACGTAAGCGACAGATGGAGGGAGAATGCGACTGCAAAGGCGAAAATCGCCGGGGCCATTCGTGCCTGATAAAGCGAGCTTCGTACCACTGATCATACGATACATTGCTAGTGTATGGACTTCATCGCCTTGACATTATGTGTATATTCAAATTTAACGCATTTAGGCGTTACACGACGCTCGTCGGAGTGCTTGCCTCGAACTCGATGTCATGCTATGCTAGCTTGTACTTGCAAGTTGCAGGCTGCCGAAATAATTGAAACACGTTTTGCATTGTACCCGCAGTTCGCTTTGATGAGCTTCCTACGTTTCTGAAGTATGATGGATTGACGGAAGAAGCTTTTCAGATCTTTGATTTTCAGGGAACCGCGTCTCCTAACCAATGAAAGACGGGGGTTCTATTGGGGCCTATGCACACTCGCTTGTGGAACAACTCTCTTTGCACCACCCAGTAAGGGCCAGGGCGGCTATGAGGGCGCTGGTGGCGGTGTTTTTCGCAGCGCCACCTGGGCAGAGTCTGAAGTCTCTCCCGATCTCGAAAATGAGTAAAATCTGGACGCCTATTGTGAAATACCGTTTGTGTTTCGCGGTTACGCTTGAACACATGGTGACCACATGGGGTGCCTCACCAAAACAACGCTTTACACCAGTCATGGCTGTGTGGTTCCCGCACATGCTTATTATGACAGTTAAAAATAATGGGACGAACATAGCCTTGTGCGGGGCCCGGGCCGCAATCGAGAGATTCGCGTGCCGCATGCGGCCTGCGGGCCGTGTGTTTGAGACCCCAGCTATAGGCAGTTCAGTGTTGGCTAACAATTGAGCTGCGCGCCACAATAATCGGCTTCCTTCTACCGCGTCCTCCTTCATTAATAAATCGTAACGGAGAGTCTCTTGCTCGGCAGTCGCTCTGTAACATCCGGTAAAGCTTGTATTTCGAAATAAACTGAAATATACTTGACGCTCTAAAAAAACGTTTAATTTCAGACGTCAACAGCTAAAGTAGTTTTCTTTTCAAACCAAAGTTATTGCAGGATAATTAAGCATGAGGCTTACGACTCGGCGACTCATAATTTAAAAGTATAGTCAGTGGGCGCTGAACTGCGCAGGGAACCCGCATAAAATGTCGGGTTCTTTATTTTATTGCGATAACAAGTATATGGACACTCTCGGCTACCTTGTGCCGTCGGCGTCACCGTCATTCCCCGTATATATATATATATATATATATATATATATATATATATATATATATATATATATATAAGAAAAAAACGGGTGCACGTACGATAAAGCAATACTTTTATGCCTTACGTTTCGGCCGAAACGTAAGGCATAAAAGTATTGCTTTATCGTACGTGCACCCGTTTTTTTCTTACACAGACCGAACCCACTGAACTTTCCTGCTGAATATATATATATATATATATATATATATATATATATATATATATATATATATATATATATACATATATATGCCAAGAAGAAAAATAATTGAGAAAAATCTTTTCCGACGCGCGGAATCAAACGGGCGACCTTTCGCTCCGCAGCGCGCGGCGCCTAACCGCTAGGCCACAGAAGCGCACGTCCTTGAGGCTGCTAACGGCGAGCTATTTATATACAGCATTCGCCGCTGGCGGCACGCCGATCTCTGAGGAATATCAGCGTGTTCTCTGCCTCACCAGCAGCCCAGCGAGATGGCGCAAAGTGCGTGCTCGGCGCCCCACTCGCTGCGATGCGTTGGCTCCCCACTTGCACTTTGGCCTGGAGGGCGTAGTCGCCTTTGCACGGGCGCACGCGTGCGCTTAGCTTGGGGTGGGGGGGATGGGGGGCAGTTTAACGTCGTGTGCTTTCGGCGGAAAGATTGCGTTTTGGTTACAGAGCGCAGAAAGGTCACTTCGCTTGCTGCAGAGGCTCCGTTTCCGAAAGAAGCGCGCTGTTCAAACACAGTGAAGTAACCACTGTATGTTGTCTTCGGGCGCCGTTGAAGACACGAGACGTAATAAAAGGATGTAGAATAATTTACTTAACTCAATAACTTGCATGCCACACAGGCTTCACAAACGCCACACAGGCGAACAGCGCGTGAGTCTCTCTTCGTCAACGTCTTCGTCTTTCACTGGCCACACCTAAACCCCGCGCATTCCACTGTGGCGCTAGCGCTTTTCCAACATTCGGCCATCCTGAAGAGCTTAACGTCCTCGTTGAGGCGATCACAACAAGTTAATTGCTATAGCTCGGCCATCCTCCTATTCAATTTCCTTACTAAATGGCAGACGATGAAGAAAAAAACAAATAAGAAGGATTACTCAAACCTGAAGGAAGTTCAACAAACAAACAAAAACACACAAGCACTATGTACACGAACTAACGCTAAAGATTTGCACAGCACGTAGCCTAAACACTTCCGGCCATCCTGACTGGCTTGACCTTGGGGAAAGCCACAACACGAAGTGCAGAAAAAAAATATCGTTTCACACCACACAAGGACTTCACATCGGAATCATCTTCGCACATAGGAAGGTGCGCCAAAGATCACGAAAAAAAAATCTCGAAAAGGCTCAGCGGTGAGGGCGTGCTTCGGGGCTTACGTTGTGGTAGAAGCTCCCTAATCGAAACAATCTCTTTGTGTCATGAACATTTTGTGGCTTTGGAAGCTTACAAGTGGCACTTGTCTTCTCTTCTGTTAGTTCTCTACGTCCTCTAGTTGAACGAGAAACAGAAGGGTCAATGCTTTCTTTACGAAAGACACATTTCTTGAGACGCTGACCGAGCTTTGTTTCTCTGAACGTTGTCCTGCGCTTCGCTTCCTCTGCTGAGATTTTAAACTGGTCTTCAATGTTTAATGGCCTATATTTCTTTGTGAAAGCTTGTCTCTGGTGACCTGCAAGCCGTTTGTCATCGTTCTTCTTGTCCAAAAATACTGGGCTGCCGTACTCTGAAGTTGTCTCAATCACAGCCGCATTGACATCCGTGGAGCACAGTGGTTCTGCTATTTCTTCCGGTTGCTCGTCAAAAAGCACATGGCGTTCACACTGTTCGTGAAAGCCACTCACAGATCGATCGGTAGATGTAGTAATGTAGTTGACTGTATCTTGTTGAAGCTCACGTTCTTCTCTTGGTCTAAGTTTCAGCTTCGACTGCTGTTCGAACGGCACTACACCTGAGAAAGGGCAGTCGTTTAGGTGGTAGAAGCGAAACGTGCTACCGACTTTGCAATACGTAACGAAGGGTAGGTTGGTGAAGGATCTGCCCACCAGTAAATCAACACTTTGGGCGTCGTCAGGAACCACTAATATAGGAACTTTCTCCGCGGCAACGCCATCGATGCTAATCTTCGCTTGGCAGTGACCAAGGCTTCTAGTCGCTGGCACGTCGTTGCTGCCAAATCCGTACAGAGGAGTAGGTTCCAGAACCATCTCAATGCCGCATCGTGCCGCCGCTGACGCACGCAACAAACAACCGGAACTGCCCGTGTCGATCAGGCCTACTAAAGTGAAGTCATCATTGAAGACCACTTCTTTGATCAAAACATGACCTGCCCGGGTGCAAGGGAGCGCTTCTGCGACGACATTTGACTCTTTACTTGAGAAGGCTCGGCAGTTGCGTTGGGTGTGGTCCGTTGCTTGGCAACGCTGACACTTGAGCGGTCGCTTAGGCTCCGGACAGTCACGTGCTATGTGGCCGTAGAGGTTGCAGTTGTAGCACTTGCGCTCTCCGTGTTGGTTAATGGACGGCAATAGCTGGCGTCGATCCGTTCCATGGTTCGAGTCGACGGCCTCTTCTCTTGTCATGCTAGCGGGCATGCTGCGCTCCGAAAATGATGGTGTCATGAAGCTTCGGTTGCGCGATCCGAAAAGCTCCCGCCGTTCTCGTTCGATGCGCTCGAACTCCAAGATGTCGTGCAGTAAGTCGTCGTCGTCGTCATGCGTCCTTCCCAAGAGCATGGTGCAGAGTTCGCGAGAGCGTAAACCCGTGAGAACTTGTTCTCGTGTATCGTTGAAGTCCAGGTTTACTTCATGGCAAAGACGCACCTTAGAGTGGAAATAGGCGGTCGTGCTCTCGTTACGCTGCTGCACGCGCTCTTGCATCCTTCGCCATCGTTCCGCGACACGAGTCTGGCTGACGAAAGTCCGACGGAAACGTACCTCGAATTCTTCCCACGACGTGATTTGGGAGCTCCTCGAACGGTACCAGTCCTTGGCAGCTCCAACCAGCCGGGCCTTGGCAGTTTCGAGCGTGTAGGCAGCCGGCCACCCGTGAAGGTTCGAAGTTCGACGAATGTTGTCTATCCATTCACGCGCTGAAGGAGCGTCCTCGGAGCCGTCGAAGGGACTGATGTTGTGGCTTAAATCAGGAATCACCTGGAACGTTGGCGCTGGTTGAGGCGGCGCCGCGCCGGCCACAGTCAGTCTTTGCAGCAGGGTCGATAGAAGACGGTCCTTTTCTTGGAGGACTTGCAGGAGGTCGCGAGCCGTGATGGTGTCTCCGTGGCTAAAGTCTGTGTCTCCACCGCCAGTCGGGTTGGATGTTTCCTCGGTTCTTTCCTTTAGGGTTAACACGCTCCGTCGACTGATCAAACTCACATTTACTCTCGGTGGCGACTGGATGGCAATCCCACTTCTGATTATGTTGTCTTCGGGCTTCGTTAAAACACAAGACGTAGTAAGAATGATATAGACTAATTTACTTAAACATAATCACTCGTATGCCACACAGGCTACACTACGCCACACAGGCGAACAGCGCGTGAGTCTCTCTTCGTCAACGTCTTCGTCAACGTATACGGTTTCGGCAGCGAGCATCATCCTGTGACAAGAAGCCTCGGTCACTGCAAGGCAAAGGTCAGCATAGACGGCGTTGTCGCAGAGAATATCCCTGTCGTGATTGTCCCGGATGAGGCACAAAGAGTCGACATACTGGTGGGCCGTACATTCACCGAATTGCCGAGCGTCACTTATGCCAAGGTGGGAAGAACGTTACGATTCTACCACCTAAATGATTGTCCCTTCGTCCATCTAGTGTCACCGGCGCAGCAGGCAGAGCTGCACTTGAAGGCCCCAGAAGAATTTACACTTCAAAAGAATTCTGTGAACTACATCACCACTTCCAGCGATCGCTCTGTGACCACGTTTCTCGGACACTGTGGACGTGATGGGCTTCCTGATAGGAAAAGAGAAGAGCAGCTTGGTTGGGATGTCAAATTAAAACCCGATGAGTGCAACAAGAAGATGAGTGCCCCAAGCAAAAGTACCAACAAGAATCCATTCATGATGCTTCATGCCTACAAGTCAAGATTTTCGGGATTGCAACTTCAGCCGGTTACCGATACGGAAATCCGTCCGCAATCACCTAAGGAATTAAGACCGCGTGTGCGTCAACGTTTACGGGACGGACAAAAGTGCACCAAAGAGGCTTGCGATCGCCGTAACCATACAACAGGGCTTTACGAAGCTGGAGAAATCATACATACGAGCAAAGCGTCAGAAGGTACCGGGAATCCGACTACAACTCGGCGAAAATATCGCGGACCTGGCTTTACTACTCAAGCTTTGCCAGTGGACACCTACCGCGTCTCCGACTTATGCTATAAAATGGGAGGCGGATTTGCAGCAACCACGCGCATCTCGAACCTAACGAAGTCGTATTCTACAGTTCGAACGTCGCGCCAGGACGATAATGCAACTGAAGAGTTCCAAGACGAAGAGGAAAATCCAGTTCGGCAACTCCCACAACACGGACACATATTACCGACCAGACTACGAAACTATGTTGTGACTTCGCTTTCCTGTGCGTGTGGATAGTTCTACATTGACAACCGCTTTCTTTTGTACAAAATACTTCTCTCCTTTTAAGTGGCGTTCCCCAAGGTCAAGCCAGTCAGGATGGCCGGAAGTGTTTATGCTGTGTGCTGTGAAAATCTGCAGCATGAGTTCGTGTATATAGTGCTTGTGTGTTTTGTTTGTTTGTTAGAACTTACTTCAAGTTTGAGTAATCCTGCTTATTTAGTAAGAAATTAGGTAGGAGGATGGCCGAGCTAAGGCAATTAACATTGTCGTGACAGCCTTAACGAGGACGTTAAGCTCTTTCAGGATGGCCGAATGTTAGAACGGCGCTAGCGCCTCGGTGAAATGCGCGGGGCTTCTCGAAGAAGAAGACGTTGACGAAAAGAGACTCACGCGCTGTTCGCCTGTGTGGCGTAGTGTAGCCTGTGTGGCATACGAGTGATTATGTTTAAGTAAATTAGTCTATATCATTCTTACTACGTCTTGTGTTTCAACGAAGCCCGAAGACAACATGTGACACTTGTTAGTTCGCGTTCGTCCTGTGTATACCTGTGCGTATGTTTCGTGCGTCCCTTGCGCTTGAGCAGTGCGCTCCAAGTTTCGATCTGCTTGCCGTTCTTCACGTGAAATCCAATTTGTTGCTATCACATTCATTGCTTCGCCCTTGGGGCGAAAGTGTGACTTTTTTCTTTACTATATTAGGGTAGTAACAATGTCTTAACCAACAAAGACATCTCTATCCGTCCTGAGAATTATTTATTTATCTATTTATTTATTTACTTGCATGTTAGTCTACTTTCGAGATCTTCCTCGGAGCCTGCTGTGTGTGGATACGAAATCCTACAGTTCACCCTCACTTCATATCCATTATGGTGGTCTGACCGCAAGGTTCCTCATGAATAGATCTATATCACCTGTTGGTAACTTGAAAGCTCTTTACGCCCACTGAATACAGCACTCGTTACTGAACAGACGCCTATGTTGATGCATTACAAACAATGAGATGGGAACATTGCCAACCATTACATTGCGTACATCTCCATTTCGCAGAAAGCGCGTGAGTTCTCTGTACTCTTATACGAGGTAGTACTATGAGGCTTCGACATTGTGGCTGATAAGAAGAACGCGTCGCACTTGTTTAAAGGAAGAATAGACTTCCAAAGAGCAAGGATGAAAGAAATAGGAACAGCCTAAAAACATTCGTTCAACCGAAGCACTTTCACTTCGCCATTGCGATTTAGCGCGAAGATGATATAAGCCTGCGAGAGTTATTGTTACTTCTAAACATGTCCTGGATTTTCTTTTCCCGAAACGAGTCCATCACTGTTGCAAGCGGGAGCTTCTTATGAGTAACATGGTTTCGGTGGCGGCATTGCAGTGCTTAACAAGCTCTGCGCTACCGCCTGAATGAAACGATAAATGCGGCCCTAGAAGGCACGCAGGTCACATGCGCGTTTTGTATGCGTCATTTTCTAATAATTGATGCAAATGGTCGTGTGCTCGGTCGCTTCTTATATGGCAATAACATCTTTTGCCGAGATCACTTGTCATTTCCCGTGGCCACATGTCATTGTTCTCTGGGTATGAACGCATGACGTCACGTTCCGGAGCCGCCACCGGGACGTGAGTCGTTAGGCACGATGCAAGTGCGTAGGCGCGCCCTCACGCCGCGCCCGCAACCAATCAGAGCCGTTTCGCTTCCGCCAAGATTTGAAGGGGCTGATGATAAAAATAAATAAATAAATAAATAAATAAATAAATAAATAAATAAATAAATAAATAAATAAATATAATCCGGCAGATCTCACGTGCTGTGGCAACCGATTTAATGGGGAGCAGTCAGCAAGGAGCTGTATGCATCCCATTGTTTGTATCAGAGGCAACTGAAGGCATTCATGCCACGAGATGTAGTTCGCTATCGCATGTTTGTCATGTTTGTCATGAGGGCGCGCCTACGCACTTGCATCGTGCCTAAGGACTCACGTCCCGGTGGCGGCTCCGGAACGTGACGTCATGCGTTCATACCCAGAGAACATGTACAATCTGGTGTATGCCACGCTAATGGAAGCCTATATTCTGGCATATACATGTCCTGACACTTATGTTCGTCACGCACTCATGTCATGCCATATTGGTTTTGATATGTAGCCCGTAAACAAAACAGCCTGAAGCGTACCAAGAAAGGGTCACGTAAATCATGCCGTAAAGTAAAAGCATGTCACGATTTTCATGTTAGGACCTGCAATTTATGTTCGTCATGCAGTCATTTGACCCCATAGCGATTTGGTATATATCCAGCGAATTAAACGGGCGTCAGCGCACCATGACAATGGAATGTAAATCATGCCGTCCATGACATACATATCATAATTGGCATGTTCGGACCTGTCCTTCATGTCACTCCTTATCAATTTGGCGATATATCCGATGAATTAAACGGCCGTGAGCACACCAGGAGCGAAGCATGTAAACTACGGCGCACATGGCATACACTTCACGATTTTATAAAAGAACTCCTCATTTACGTTCGTCATGTAGTCATGTCGTGCCATAGCGATTCGGGTACATATATAGGAAGTGAAACGGCTCCGAGCGCACCATGAGCGTGACGTGACATGAGTGTCATAATGTACATGGTATACATGTCATGATATTTATCTTGTCATTTATGATCGAATACAATCACGTCGGGCAATACAAATTTGGGGGGTATATCAAGCTAGCGAAACGGTCGCAAGCGCATCATAAGAGTGGAATGCAAGTCATGCCTGTACATGACATGCATGTAACGATTTTCATATTACTACCTGTCATTTATGTTCGGCTTACAGAAATGTCACGTCATACCAGTTTTGGTGCATATACATTTAATGACACGACCGCGCGCGCGTCAACACCGTGCCATGTAAATCTTCCCGTATGACGTACAGGTCATGATTTGTGCATTAGGACCTGTCGTGTATGTTTGTCATACCACGGCCGCTGGATGAAAAAGGAGGTGCGGCCTGTTGCGTGCCACCGAAGTGGCGTCTCGGGCCTAGTTCACCTCGCCCCCGCTATTGGCGCCTCTGCTCCTCCCTCGGAGAAGCGCTTCTACATGCATTGGTACGGGCGACAGTGACTCTAATCAGGTCGTAAATAACGCGTTTTGCAGTTGCACATCACAGCTTGAATATTGCAGTGGTTATTAGAAAGGCCCATTACACCACATGTGAAAAGTTTGCCCTAGGAGTGCCAATCTTTCGTAGAGTGGGCCTCAATACTCTCCATGAAGGCTGCCCGCTTGAATCATCTGCAGCGAAAAGTCTCACTGATTCCGTTAATGGGGATGCAATCGGCGGGCAGATTCCAAGGGCTGACGTATCGGCCCACCGAAGCGCACCACGAAATCACAGACAATTTAAATGTAGGTCCTTCTAGTGCACCAGAGAAGGCCGGCTGCGGTCGAAAGACCGAGTTAGAGCCCAGAGTTGACAACACAAACAAAATGTATTTTCAGGTAAGGCAGTACAAGAATCACACAAACTTGCACACTCGGCTAGTATCAATTACAACTCACAACATCACTTAGATGATGTTTAAAACAACGGGAACAAACTTGCCGCGCTGCAAGTGCAAATCTCATCCATTAGAAACTATCCAAGAACACTTAAAGGCCTTGAATATTCACCAAACGTGTGCAGCACACAATTCTTCGAACGTTTCTCGAATATTTCTCTTCCAGGAAACACTCAAACGAACTCCAGCGCTGATCGTCGACTCGGCGACTCTTCAAAAGAGAGCTCTCACGGCGTCATCACTCGATTTTTCAAGATCGGCTGACCGCACACGACTCACTCGAACAACATAACGTCTTCACCACCCCGTACCCCCTCCGTCACCTCTCGTTTGGATCCTCCCCGGCTTCGCGAACATTCCAAGTTATTGTTCGGCGCGTACCACAGCAACAGCTAGGGGGAAAGGGATTCGTCTCGTCGGTCCGTCTGCGGCGGTCGGCCCCCCAAAAGAGGCCCCAATACCGTGCGGTTGTTTCATCCAGCGACCGCGCCGCTACGATGTCTCGAATTCCCCGGATCTGCGCGGGCGTTAGCCTGTCGCGATGGCGTCTTCGGTGTAGAGAGCAAGGGCGCGGCCAGGGCGCCTTTTGATACTTGTTTTCGTTTCTCGTTGCGCGCGACCGTCGGCGCGGCGGTGATTTGATGCTGTCGTCAGGAAGCGGCGCCGCACGTCTGATTGGGCGCTTATTTGTGACAACAAGAAGGTTCCTATTACGAATAATACGCTTCCCTACACTGTACATCGCAGGGGAATACGTGGTAATTCACAGTAGCGTCTCTAATCGCGTTCGAGCTGCTCAGTGGCACACAACAGCTTGGCGGCATCACACCACTGGAAAAAACTGTCTGCCACACACGTGCGCACCAAAGAACCGTTCTCAAGCACAAGAAACATGAGGCAAGCTGCCCCCCACACACGATCACACACCAAAAAAAAAAAAAAAAACACGAAGAAGCACACGAACAAGCACACGGACAGCGCATAAATCCTGAGGCAACCCCATTGGAACACGAAGCGTCGTCTGCTTCATTGGCTGGAGTTGGGGCGCCCTCACTAAAAAAGCGGCCGCAACTGTCAACTCCGCCGAGACGCTCTCGCCCACTGACGGCGCCGCGACGCAACAGGCCGCACCTCCTTTTTTATCCAGCGGCCGTGGTCATACACTCTTGTCACGCCATACCGATTTTAATATAGATTGACGTAATGAAACGGTCGAGAGAGGACCAGGACCATGGCATGTCAATCACGCCGTTCATGACACGCATATCGTTATTCGCGCGTTAGGACCTGTCATGTATGTCCGCCGTACACTCTTGTCACGCCCTACCCATTTTGGTATACAACGCAATAACGAAACCGTCCAAGCGCGCACAAGGTCGTAGGCATCTAGGTATTTACGCTCAAAGTCTCAGAAGTTCATTTTGAAATTCTTCCCATTTAAAGCAAAGAAAGTAGGTCAGGCCCGCACACGCCAAGTTTACTTGACGGCATTTTATTGGTAGGGGAAGGGCTGCTTATTTTTTATTTATTTTTTTTTTGTTAGATGAGAGCTTGATTTGACTAGCCAAGTTAGCATGGCCGTGACCTTTACCTTCTGGTTTAACATCTTTTTTTTCAGTCGGCGGCAATACCTGACGAGCAGGACGAATATAGAAGGGAAACAATATTGCCTTTTACGATAAGTTTGCTTTTGCTCATTTCCTCCTCTGCCAGAGTGCAATATTCACGTATGGCAGGCACTTTAGCGTGCGTCACGTTCCACTAAGGCGTCGTTTTGCTTGACATTGTACGTCAAACTTGCTGTGTATGGTCTTGCCCTTCTCAGGATATCAACTACGCACTACACATTTAATGCCACTTCGCCGATTTCAACTATTTTTATTATATTATTGAAATCACACGGTCCGAAAAAATTGAATTAGACATTTATAAATTTTAAAATCATTAATTTATTCAAATGTATGCACGAAAACAATGAACTATAAGAGCTGTTACTGATAGCAGCATGCAAATTAAAATTGATTGCTCTAAAATGATTCGCATGGAAATACCATGCTTAATGAAACATTAAAGTATACATACATTAGACATAAAGGTGCATCATTGCTAACACGCCGTTGTGGAAACTAGGTGGCGCTATTAGAATCTATGTGTTTAATTTATCGGCTCCTCAAGACGCTTAGCTGCCATTTTTCGTTCTTTAAGGATATTGACACTTTATATTCAACGATAACTGGAGTGCTTTGAAACAGTGGGCCCATTAGTGTGACTAAATATGGACAGCACTACAAAACCATACCAAGAAAACAGTAACAATGCAATACGAGTGCTGGCCTGTGTTCTTATTTATTTATTATTTTATTGATTTATTTATTTATTTTTATTGCCGGTACCCTTTACTCAGGTTCTAAGGCTGATGTCTTTATCTTTTCCACAATCTCTCAACGGTTAGCACTCGCGGCAACTGATTCTTCAACGGTGTCCCTTGCAATTCAACTTCCAGCTTTTCATTTTCTTGCTTTCCATGAAAACCACCACAAGCCAAATGAGCGCCAGCACAATGAGTGCCAATGCCAGAAGCTTGTACAGGTTGTCGTAGGCGCCTATGTTGTCTCTAAAATAGCCTGAAATAAAGCGCAGTAGCACGGGTTGTATTAATGCTTTATAGTCATAACTTACGAGGCGCAAGAGCATCTGTTGACGCTTCCTATTACGTTAACGATTTTGACGACGTTTTTGCTGTAATGCTTGCAATTATGTGAATGGTAAAGTTATCGTCAGTTAGGAAATCACAAGTAAAGCCTTGACGTTTACCGACGCCGATGTAAAACAATCACTTAGCTTTGCGCAGCGCTTGTGAATTTACATATTGTTGAGTAAACAAGTGTGACCTGCACACCACTAGTGCGAAATCGGATGCTCATGGATCAACTGTTGTTTCCCCAAACCTATTTGCATACACTGGAATCTCGTGACACAATTCTCCATATTGCGGTTTGCGGCCTTATACGTTTTTCTGTTTATTCTCAACCCATGTCCGTTGGAAATAATACATTGTCCGTGCGTTTAATTACGATCCCACTTTTTAATTGGATGTCATGACACAGTGGACGTTGACCGATATATATATATATAAGGGTCCATTCCACGCCAACTGTGCCAACCTTGGTGCCCGACCATCTGCGATTTGCTTGAACGAAATTCAGGACTACCTACCTCAAGCGAAAAGTCTTCCCCTTTGCGAAAAAAATTGTTCAGTACCGCAAGCCTCATGTTAGTTTTTTCGGAAATCTCGAAGCCATGACTCGTAAAACGCGCTGTCAAAAAATCAATTTTTCCTAACTTAGGTTAGGACAAATTTTTACCTTTAGAACGATGGTAGACTTTTTAACTAAAATAAGCTCTACGAAGTTTTACGCTTTCCTGGTTTTTTTTATGCGGCCTTGAATAAGGACAATATGGTCCATATTGGGGATTTTTTTATAGAAAGATAGCATTCAGCGAAATGTGATAGTTGGTATTAGCGTATTGCCAGAAAGTTTTGATATAGAGTAAAAATAATTTGAAACGTATATAGTGCGAAATAAAGTGTACAGGTGGAGAGAAAGTTTCAAAAATGTTCATTTTTGCACATGTTTGGTCGCAAACTCAACATTGAGGAGGTCCCAGTAAAAAATATGCTCAATAGCAGATTTACTAGCAACCTTCATTGGCTACTCCCTCAGAAAGTTTTATCAAATTACTTTTTGTTTTAAGAGAGGAAAACAATTTTGAATCTGTGTTCTACCACTCTCTGCGTTTACACATGTTTATACGTCGTGGCAAGGCGTCCTAGCGGTATTTACAAACTGTACAGACGCGGGGAACATCTAGACAACAAAATGAACTTTGTCCGTGCTTGTTTACGTTATTGAGTAGCTTTTATTAGTCTGAGTCAACGAGAATTGCGAAACCTACTAGACTGCATTTAACCACAGGCAGCTGTCCGCTGACGACCTGCACCGTATAGATTTACTCGGCCACAGTATATATATATATATATATATATATATATATATATATATATATATATATATATATATATATATATATATATATATCTTTCTCTCCTTCGTATAGCGCTCATCGTCATCGCAAGATATATATATATATCTTGCGATGACGATGAGCGGTAGCATACGAAGGAGAGAAAGACGGAGGTGAGAATAACAACAGCCACCCCAGCGTACGGGCGTTGTCTCATGTTTCTCTCTCTTACAATAAATATATATATAATTTCAAAGGTTATTCTTCCGTGTATTAGCTAAAACTGCATTCCAAAAGGCCACGCGACGGGTGCGACTGTGCCCACTGGTGTTGAACGGCAGTGGACGCACTAAAACATTTGGACGCGCTTCGTAGCTTAGTCGCGAATACAGAGCTGAGTGAGCTAACTGCAGC
>JALIZH010012637.1:0-101775 GCA_030522465.1 Rhipicephalus appendiculatus | reverse complement strand
ACCGCGTGATCCTGCCAAGCACGTCACGCCGACGGTGGCGCCGGCGTTTCCAGTGGTGGTCCTCGAAGCCAATACTGGACATGGTTTTCCAGTGAAAACCATTGTACTTACAGTCTTCATTATTTTTTGCATGCTTTTCAATAGCCTCTTAGCTAGAAAAGAACATTAAAGAATTTTGTTCTACCCTAGAAAAATTCGGGTCGGAAAGGCGTAGGTGACGAATGGCATCCCAATTATCAGTGGCGACGTACCTTGAGATCATGGCAGCGAGAGCACGGTTAAAGCGTTCGGTGAGGCCATTCGTCTGCGAGTGGTAAGCAGTAGTTTCGCGGTGAACAGCGTGGCACTCTTTGACAATGGCTTCAACGACTCCCGACAAGAAGACACGGCCTGGATCACTGAGCAGCTACTGAGGCCGTATTCTGTAACGATCGCAATACGCGACAGTCGCAAAAGTGTCGCCTTTGGTGCATGCTGATTGGCTATTGAGCCAAATAGAAAAAGCGCGGGTGCCATTTAGTATTTAATAATAATATCTGGGGTTTAAAGTCCCAAAACCACGATATGATTATGAGAGACGCCGTAGTGGAGGGCTCCGGAAATTTCGACCACCTGGGGTTCTTTAACGTGCACCTAAATCTAAGTACACGGGCCTCAAGCATTTTCGCCTCCATCGAAAATGCAGCCGCCACGGCCGGGATTCGATCCCGCGACCTTCGGGTCAGCAGTCGAGTGCCATAACCACTAGACCACCGTGGCGGGGCTGTCATTTAGTATTTCCGTCGACGTGATGCTGCTCTGCGGTGCTCCTGACACCCGTGCAATAAACGAACACACCTTATCATCATCGGTTAGTAGTGAAGTCAGCGACATAGACGGCAGCTTCTATTAGTATTGAATCCTCGGTTGATGCGTGTAACATTATTTACACTGAACTTTCAGCACCCATTAGCTCGATGTGTTTCAAGCAGTCGTTCTTGCCAGTGCGTGTTTGTTTCCTGGTTTCAACGTTCCAGGAAGATGAACCGTACGTAGCTCGCGTGGTTTATCGCACGCCGGCAGCATGTTGAGATATTGACGCGATGTCGCTGCGGCAACACTCTACAGCTGAACTCTCTGAGTACGCCGTGTTAAACTCTCAGTAAATAACACGGAGTAAGAATAGACAGGAGGGGAAACTCGGCGGCGTTCCACGCCGCGATAGTGTCACCCCGAAGAGCGGCGGCGGACGTCGTGACAGCGCCACCTACAGAACCGTGGCCGAACTGCCGCGTCGGAGCGGCAGACGCGGGGAGCGTCGAGCCCTCTCTTGTCGTCTGCTTGCGCGCCGCTGCTTGGTGCTTGAGCGCCACCCTTGCATCTCATGGAACTGACAACAATCGCTAGAGGGGATCGTTTTAACTTATTCACCAATCCGTGCGTGCTTTCCGTACGCTTTTAGTTTTCTTCAATTTATTCACCTTCGCATGCTAGGGCGAAAGTTTTATTTGCAGGAAACTGACGTGCTATATTCGCTCATAACGAAACAAATGCCATGGAGCCGGCCTGCAGAAGCGAGATTAACGGGGGTTGATGCATACTGCCTGCTCACCATTTCGCTGGGGAAATGCTTTTCGCAGACGTAGTCGCATGCTGTGAAGATCGCGATCCACCCGGTCTATAGCTCTCGCCCATTCCTGCAAGCGTTCGGGATCAGCTGGAGCTTTGAAGGTGCGAACGCTTTCAGCGCAAGACTTATATCCACTGGTGCAGTTCGGGACAAATATCGCCGCCCCCATGTCGACTATCGGCGACCTCTTACACAGACAACATACATCGTGAATCAGCAGCACGGGAACTGCCGAACTTACGACGTGTTGATCTCGAAGCCAACACTGACGTTGTTCCGTCTGTTCACGTCTGCCCAAATATGATGCAGAAGCTGGATTAAATTTTCTATCCCCGCACACCAGTTTTGTATCATATGCTCATATCAGCATTTTGATAGCGCACGTTAATAAACTGGAACAAACTGTCGTCTTTCGTTATGCCGAAAAAATTACGAAACACCAAGCCACAGCATTCGTGGTTTTCTATACGTGCCTGCTGCGATTTCAAATCGTCTGCTTTCTGAAGTGTGACAGTTCGTTCCTTTCATTGTTGTCTTAAAAGCATCTGATACAAAATAGGAAGAGTAAAAAAAATAGGACTAAGATGCTTTGCTCGGGCTTTATTTTCTTAGCGCGAACCATTGTGGCAAAAAGCTATTTTTTTGGCAGTGCATGGCAGAGTAGCGCAAGCGGCCAGTGGAAGATGTAGCAGACGACGCCCAGGCGCCGTCGGAGCGCACGCGCTCGCTCTCTCCGACCGCGGCGGAAAACTAATAGTTCCGCGCGTCGCCGCGAGGATCGCTGCGCGCACGTTCGCCAACCTCCTCTCCCAGGGTGACATTATCGCGGCGCACCTTCGCGCTGGCGCGGGTCAGAGTTTCCGCTCCTGTCTTTCTTGCTCCGTGGTAAATAATTATGCATTTCACACAAAGCGACATTCCTTAAATATTAGGCGCGAAGCTCCTTAGGGTCTAAACTTGTCCGGCAATGTGCCGGCGTCCACACTCGTATCGCAACACCTACAACACAGCTGTGAAAAAACCACCTGTGCCGTTAACAAAAGGTTAAAAGAAAAAACTTCCCCATCTCCCGCTAAAGGGAACCATGTGTGGACGCGAAGCAGCGGGGAGATGGCTGGCTTGAGCGGGCGAAACGTCGCCGCTCCCGATTCGCGGCCGTGGCCCGAGCGCTCATCGCGGCGCTGCAAAGGAGAGAGAATGAGGCGCGCGCGCTCCGTCATTTTCATACCGCGGAAGTACCATGGCGCCCCCAGCGGAGTATGCAGCTTTCACATCACCTGTCGTGCTCGCCGCTCCGTAGAGTAGAGGATTCCTAGAGGAGAGGACGGGGGGGACCGTAGGAGAGCAAGAGGGGACGCGAATGCGTTGTGGGGCGCGGGCGCCGCTCCGCAGAGGAGAGCATTCCTAGAGGAGAGAAAAGGGGGGGACCGTAGGAGAGGAGAGAGAGGGGGGAGGGGGACGCGCATGCGCTGTGGGGGGTGTGGGACGCGGGAAGGAGAGACGGACAAAGCCCCCGCAAGCACATGCAAGCAAGATCAAAGAATGGAGTCAACGGGACGCGGGCGCCGCTCCGTAGAGTAGAGGATTCCTAGAGGAGAGAAAGGTGGGGGAGCATAGGAGAGGAGAGAGAGGGACTGTGGGACGCGGGAAGGAGGGACGGACAAAGCCTCCACAAGCACATGCAAGCAAGATCAAGGAATGGAGCCAACGGGACGCGGGCGCCGCTCCGTAGAGTAGAGGATTCCTAGAGGAGAGAAAGGGCGGGAGCATAGGAGAGGAGAGAGAGAGGGGATATGGGTCACGCGACGCGGGAAGGGAGGGACGGACAAAGCCCCCACAAGCACATGCAAGCAAGATCAAGGAATGGAGTCAACATGGGCGACAGACACCACCGGTAGTGCGCGTTATTCTTTGCTTGCACCCACCACCTGCCTAGCCATATCTAAGCAGCCACTCTTTGCTCTTGAACATGAATCTTGAGACTGTAATGGTGGTTGACGGCCTTATTGTACTACAGTGTTCTGGTTCGCATAGTGGCTGCTTCCCTACTTCATGAAGGTGACCGGACGCGGGACGCCGGACGCGGGAGGGACGGACATAGCCCCGAGCATAAGATGCTTCGCATCTAAAAAAAAAAAGGTTTACAATAGACGAACAACAATCATAATTGTGACAGAACAATATAAAACTCCTAGAAGCACAAATCTTTTATACTAGTCGGCGATTTCAACGTAGACATTATGGACCTTAGGACCTAGCTTCGCCCACTCGTCATCATTCACTTCGTGGAGATGGATGGAAGAACATTTAGTAATGTCCTGCAAGAAGCACGCGAACGCGCTCAGGGCTCCCACGTTGGGACTGAGAGGCCTACCCTACAGCCGCATCGCGGGCTTGCTGGACGGCCCATTTCTGGTCGGCTAGGCTGGAGCTACGCAAGGCAGCCGCCCACCTATGCGTGGATGTTTTTATACTGTGTTTTAAACAATTGCACAAAACACGTTGAAACCACTTTCAACACGTTTTATACAGTGATACCTGCGTGATACGGTCACGGCGCGTACGATTTTCGGGGTGATACGTATTTTTCTCTAGTCCCGGCGGAGGCCCATCGGCCCGCAAAGTAATGGAGTACGGTTGTTGCGAACCTATATTCACCCCGCGACGTTTGATACGAACGTACGCTACCGCGCAGGTAAGAACAGATGCTGCCCGCGCTGTCGCGGAAGGAGCGATGAGAACGCGCGGGCGCGGAAACCGAAGCGCGGGCATACGAATAAACCACGAATGAACCTTCAGTGACGCGTCGTAGCCTCCGAGATCGTGCGCACGAATCTTGGACGCCCTAATGCACCTTCGTGTGCCTTCGCGTTTAGATAACAGATGGCGGTGACGTCACGCAATTTTTTTTCAACGCGTCGACGCGTGCTGTTGTTGTTCTACGGTGTTTACACGTGCCTGCCGCGAATATGCAAGCCATGTCCTCGCGCATCAGACATCCTATAGAAGGTGGACGAGGACAAAAAGAGGAAGTGGATGGTCTTAATTAGCGATGAAAAGCACGATTGTTGGGGCTCGCACACCTGTCAACTCTCCGATTGTGTGGGCACGGCTGCAAATCCCACGGAAGATATCCCCAACACCACCACAATAAGAAAAATTCCCCATCTCCCGCTAAAGGGAACCATGTGTGGATACGAAGCATTGGGGAGATAATTAGCTTGAGCGGGAGGAACGTCGCCGCTCTCACTTCACGACAGTGGTCCGGGCGCTCATCAGGGCGCTGCGCAGGAGAGAGAATGAGGCACGCGCGCTCCGTCATTTTCATACCGCGGAACTACCATGGCGCCCCCCAGCGGAGTAAGCAGCTCTCACACCACCTGTCGTTCGCGCCGCTCCGTAGAGGATTCCTAGAGGAAAGGACGGGGGGGGGGGGGACCGTAGGAGAGGAGGAGGGGACGTGCATACGCTGTGGGGGTGTGGGACGCGTGAGCCGCTCCGTAGAGTAGATGATTCCAAGAGGAAAGAAGGCGAGAGGACGCGCATGCGCTGTGGGGATGTGGGACGCCGGAGCCGCTCCGTAGAGTAGAGTATTCCTAGAGGAGAGAGGGCGAGAGGACGCGCATGCGCCGCTCCGTAGAGTAGATGAAGGGGGTGAGCATAGGAGAGCACAGGGAAGGGGACGCGCATGCGCTGTGCGGGGTGTGGGACGCAGCGGCCGCTCCGTAAAGCAGACGATTCCTAGAGGAGAGAAAGAAGGTGAGCTTAGGAGAGAGAGAGGGGGGAGGGGGACGCGCATGCGCTTTGGTGGTGTGCGACGCGGGAAGGAGGGACGGACTAAGCCCCCCTCCAAACACATCCAAGCAAGATTAAGGAATGGGGTCAACCTGGGCGACAGACACCACCTGCTTAGCCATTGCTAAGCAGCCTCTCTGTGCTCTCGGCCATGACTCTGATGACTGTGTTGACGGCCTTCATATTACTACAGGGTTCTGGTTCGCATAATGGGTGCTTCCCTACTTCATGACAGTGGCCGGACGCGAGACGCGGGAGGGACGGACAGAGCCCCGAGCATAAGATGCTTCGCATCTAAAAACTTCCCCATTTCCCGCTAAAGGGAACCATGTGTGGATGCGAAGCAGCGGGGAGATGGTTAGCTTGAGGCGGGAGAAAGGTCGCCGCTCTCGTTTCGCGGCCCGGGCCAGACATAAATTGACCATTTGCAAAAATCTGCAAGGCGGCTTTCCTGCAAGGTTGTTTTCCAACCAAAAACTCTCGTGCACAGACTGCTTTCCAGGCTCACTGTGCTTTTACTGAAGGCACGCGGGTACGACAAAACGGTGAATGGAAAAAATTGTTTGCGTGCCAGTCTGTGGTCGAGGTTATCTGGTGGAAAATAAACTTGCTCGCGCATGCGCCGTAACTATTTTGCAAGCTGTCCATTGTCAAACACCTGTGGCGCGCCAGCCCTCTACCTGGCGCGCTCCAACCTGGCAAAAGCGCGAGCTGGACAGAAGGCTCAATACGACCGGTCGCATAGGGACGTGCACTACGATGTCGGCGATCTCGTCCTCAGACGCAACCACGTCTTGAGTGACGCCGCCAAAGGCATCTCGGCCTCCCTGTCGGCCAAGTGGTTGGGCCCATACCGAGTGCAGACCAAAGTGTCGCCTCTGGTGTACAAGCTGGCTGACTCCCAAGGGAGACAAGTCGGCGGTCCAGTTAACGTCTCTGACCTCAAACCTTTCGTTGCCCGCAGCAACGAGTTGGGAGGGGGAGGCGGTCACCGAACCACAGGAAAACCGTGAGAAGGCTGGCCCCAAGCCACGCCACCGGTACAACCTGCGGAAACGCACTTAAGCAACCTTTCTCCTACTAGCAGGTAGCTGGACTTTATTCCATGCCACGTTAGTGAAAGGAGAATAAGTGCTAAGGTGCGCAGACACACGTCTGAAAGTGGTAGAAGGCCCTCTCGGTCGAAAATACCCACTGATGTGTTGTTCAAGCCTTACCCTGGCAAGCGCCCCTTTGTTGGGCAGCACCGTCAGACAGGCACCTTTTTGGCAAGCCGGCTATGCCGGGGGCATTTCTGTCCGCTTCTTCGTCACCCTGTCGTCTCCCTGCTCCTGGCTCTTCTGTGCCGCCAGCCTGTTCCTGACCAGTTGGCCTGCTGTCTCCTGGTCTACCCTGCTCTGGCCTGGTCCCCGCCTTCTGCCCTCCTGACACCACCTGCGTGCCTACCCCACATGTCGGTCTCGGCAGCCGCTTTCCGTGGCTGGTCCGCCCACTGAAGTTTTGGCCCGGGCCCGAGCGTGGTCGCTCCGGCTCCCGTTTCTTGGCTGCCTGCTGTTCGAGCCGGCTGTTCCTGCTTGCCCTCGTCCCAGCGACTTTCGGCGGTTGGCTCCTGCACGCACCTTGCAGCCACGCCTCGTACGTTCCCGGCTGTCATCCTCAGACCGGTGATTTGCAAGCGAGCTGGCTGCCCTCGTTGTGCTGTGCTGCCCCGTTCCTCCTGGGCCGTGGACCTCCTACCTGGCAGTGGGCTGTCCCTGGTGTGGCGAAACTTTGGTGGAACTTTTAGTGGGACTGTAGTGCGACCAAGGCCTACCATGGACTCACGTGAACGGGAACGACCACCTCGCCTGTCCGTCCTGTGCGGCAACGTTCTTCGGTCTGGGCCTTTGTGGAGACGACACCACCTCTTTGGACTTTGCCCCGTTGGCCAGCCCCCTTGCGGCTGAGCTGACCTTGCCACTTGGCCTCGGACAGCCTTTTTCACAGGCTGGCCTCGGTCTTTAGGAGGGGGGGGAATGTGGGAATCGAGCGCGCCCTCCCCTTTGGCGCCTCGTTCCCCAGCTAGCGCGAGTGCTGGCCCCGTGCTCCTCGAGCGCCGGGAACATGGCCACCGTGGTTTCGGCGCCAGGCCTTTTTGTCTGGTGCAAGCCACGCGTCGGTCTTCCCTGCACGGAGATACGTTGTCCGAACATGCCCGGACAATGCCTTCCCCTCGCATCACGCTAGCACACGTGACGGTGCTTCGCCGATCGTCATTGGCCGCCCGTGACTGCCTCCTCTCCCCTGAGCTTGCTCCAGCCCGGCGCTCGCTCGCCGCGGAGATGCTCACAGGCCTACACGAGAGGTAGACGCGCTGCTTCAGCAGGCGGCTTCTCGTACGTGCGCTCGGCTGCTGCCCTTTGTGTGATAGCCGTAGCGCCTGCCGGCAAGCGTACACTTGTTCGGTTTTGCGGAGTTACCCTAACGGCCCGCAATCCCGTGATTGTCGCACTGTGCTGTATCTTGGGTTAATAAACCCGTGTTTGTTGCCGACCTGCCTCGAGTGCCATCTCTGCGCCGTGTCGGTGAGTCGACGAACCCGGCCGTAGCGTCTTCGTGCGCGACGGCAGTGGAGAGCGTCGCGTCCCTTCCCGGTCGCTTCGTAGGGTAAGCTTCTGTAGCAAACCTATCTCCACATAACTGGCGCCCAACTTGGTTTCGGCATGGCTTCAGAGCAGACCCCCTCGAGGCGCTCGTTCCTGCTCGATCCCGTGGCGACGGACTTGATCTCGTTCGATGCGGACGAACCCGACAGCACGAAATATGGTCGCCTCGGCGGCCCTCTGCTTTCGGTCACCGGGAGAGATCCCTTCTTCGGGGCCCCCCTATGGTGATACCAGCCGCTCGAATGTGGAGTACAGTCCTAGCCAAGCCAGTTGCGGGCTTGCTCAGCTGTTCGAGACGCACGCGCTTTCGGGCTCCTACAATGGCCTCCGCTCACTGGCCTTCCCTTGTCAGCAGCGCAGTTGACCGCCCAACCCGCCACACCCGAGCCTTCCTTCTTAGGCCACTTAGGTGTCGGCATGCACGCGCTCACTGACCCACCTTGGTCAGGGGCGCGAAGGGTTGACAATGTTGTCCGCGAGCCAGCTCGCTTTACCGACAACTTCGCCGCGTTTGCCGACGCTCGCATGCCTCAGACTCGCGTAGGCGGCACTTTCGACGGACGTGAGCCACCGAGCTCCGCCGTCGATCCGTTTGCCTATCGCGTGAGGCCTCATGCACCCGTCGGTGCGGCAACAACCCCCACCCTCCTGCATGCCGTTTACTGGCCCTGTTCGGTCTGACGTGCATGCCGGAGAACAGGCGCGCGACCCTGTCACGGCCGCGCCTGCGTCGGAGCAATCGCCGCTGCACGCAACTGCGGCGCAGCTCCTAAACGTCCTGTTGGAAGCGGCGCGCTCGCAGTCTTGTGCTGTAAAAGGAGACCCCGAGTCCCCTCAGCCAAGCACGCCGAGTAGCCTAAGGGTACCTCTGCCTGAATACAGCGGTTATTCGGACCGCACGAGTGCCACGGAGTACCTCGAGGCGCTGCACCGCTATCAGCAGGCCATGCGGCTGAACGACAGCGTAATGCTAGGCAGTGTGTTGCCTGTATCGCTGACAGCCCAAGCGGCACGGTGGTACCGACTCGTCGGCCACCAAGCTCGTTCGATGGAGGAGTTTAAGGCGCTATTCCGTAGCGAATTCCTTCCTCCTAACTATGAGCGCCGCATGCGTCGGGAGCTAGAGCTTCGAACGCAGCATCCCGACGAATCTCTTCTCGAGTACGTCCGGGCTTTGCAGGAGCTCTACCTCCTTGCCGACCCTACGGCATCAGACGCTGAGAAGGTGGAGCGAGCCATTCGCCAGGCTCATCCAACCTTCGCCGCTTACCTTCGGAGCGCCCGTTATCGTAACCTGAACGAGCTGGCCTCCGATGCGAAGCGTATTCAGGGCGACATACTGGCGGCGAGAGCCTACCGCCCGCCGCCACCGCCGTCCGCTTCTCTGGAGCCTCGTTGTGCGTGGGCTGGTGGTGACTTGTCACCCCGTAGTCCCCTGAGTCACGAGGCGGCCTCGACAGCGAGAGAACAACGAGACGCGCCCGCTGTGTCGTACCGCGCTCTCGACCCGTACTCGTACGCCCGGGCGTGCCCCTTTGCCCTGCAGGGCGAACGAGAACGGGACCCCCGTGCCCCATTGCACGAGGGGAAATCCGATCGCGGAGCTCCCACTGCGGCTAGCGAACGGAGAACTTCCGGCTCTCACGAATCGCCAAAATCCCCCCACGGATGGCGGAAAAGGCGTCGTCTGCTACCGTTGCCATGAGCGCGGCCACACCGCGCGAACATGCAACGCGCCCCAACCGACGCAAGGGCCTGCTCGCCCGTCGGGAAACGGGGCGGGCCGTCGGTGAGCTCCCCCTCGCCGGCGGCTACAGCAGTACGAGAGCACGGGAGTGTAACCCAACCTCTGGCACCGATGGCGTGTCGCGCTGGACATGACTTTCCAGCCACGCCGGCGCCGTTCATCGCCCTTACTATCGCTGGTCGAGAGTTTGCGGCGTTGCTGGATAGCGGGGCTTCGATCTCGTTGTTCGGCGAAGAGGTTTTGGCTCATTTGCGCGACCGCTCTGTCCGCATTCGAGCTTGCGACACTGCCTTCCATCTCGCCAGCGGTACCGCTACTTCGTGCGGCGCTGCGCGGTTGGTCGTGCGCTGGGAGAATCGCGCGCGCCGTCAGCGCTTTGTGCATCTCCCTGGTCTTTCCGTGCCTGTGATCCTCGGTCGCGACTTTCTCGCGCGCACAGGTATCGTGATTGACGTCGCAAGCGGAGGCTACAGAGACGGCCCTTCCGGCGCTCTACGGCCATTCGCTACACCTCCCGTGGTCACGGCTGCCCGTAAGTCGCCGGACGTAACGAGAGAGCAGGAGGAGAGGAGACAAAGCGTAGCCCCCTCGGCTCGTGTCCCTCACTCCGACGCCAAGACTGGCCCTATGGTCGGCGCGGCGGAAAACGGTTCGCGCCTACCGCTTTCTCTCGAGCATAGCGCTACCGCGGTGAACGAGATCCCGGCTACGCCGGTGACTACCCCGGTAAGCAGCAGCTCGGATCGCTCGCTGCCGCCTTTGCGTGACAGCTTGTCGAAACGTGAGAAGGCGCGCCTGTCGTCGCTGCTGAGTCGTTTCAGTGACATGTTCACTGAACGACCGGGTTGCACCTCTCTTGTGAGGCACCGGATTGACACAGGCGATGCACAACCGTGGAAATGCAATCCTCGCCCCGTCAGTGTGGCCAAGAGGAAAGCAATTGACCAGGCATTGGATGAGTTGATTGAGACCGGAGTTGTCCAACGCTCAAACAGTCCCTGGGGTTCACCGGTGGTAATGGTTCCCAAAAAAGACGGCTCCTATTGTCTCTGTGTGAACTACCGCCGGCTGAACGAGGTCACGAGGAAGGATGCTTATCCTATGCCTAACGTGGACTCAATCGTGGCTGCTCTAGGCGGTGCCTGCTACTTGAGCACCTTGGATGCTAGCCGCGGTTACCTGCAGGTTCAGATGGAGCCGGCTGACGCGGAGAAAACTGCGTTCACCTCTCACAGAGGCCTGTACGAGTTTACCGGCGTGCCGTTTGGCTGTTCTGGAGCTGCAGCTACGTTCCAGAGACTGATTGCCCGCATTCTCGGGAATGCTAAATGGCAATTCGCCATGGCATACCTCGATGATATCGTCATCCTCTCTAGAACGTTCGAGGAGCACCTCCACCACTTGGAGGAAGTCCTTGAGAGGTTGCGTGCCGCCGGGTTGTCTCTGAACCCGAAGAAAGCTCAAATAGCTGAGACTCGCATTTCACTATTGGGCTTTACCATCGAGAGCGGTCGTGTTCTGCCGTGCGAGGAGAAGGTACAGGCCATTGTGGAGTACCCGACGCCGGCGAACATTCAGGGCCTGAGGCGCTTTTTGGGCATGGTGAACTACTACAGACAGTTCATCCCAAACTGCGCGGACCTCCAAGCGCCCTTGACCGCACTGTTGAAAAAGTCGGCACTATGGAGCTGGGGCCCAGAGCAAGAGCGAGCCTTCAAGGCGCTCTCCGAAGCTCTAGTGGCCACAGCCGATCTGAAGCTGCCCGACCTCAACAGGGAGTTCGTTGTCCAGGCGGACGCGAGCGACCTGGGTCTCGGGGCGGTGCTGCTTCAGGGGCACGACGGCGTCCTCCGGCCTGTCGCCTTTGCAAGCCGGTCACTTAACGCCGCCGAGCGCAACTACAGCGTGACTGAAAGGGAATGTCTCGCCATAGCTTTTGCTCTCCGGAAGTTCGACTGCTACGTCGACGGTGTGCCATTCGTGGTGGAAACGGACCACATGGCACTCACCTGGCTTAAGCGCTTGCGCGAGCCCTCGGGCCGCCTCGCGCGCTGGGCGTTGACATTGCAGCGGTACAACTTCGTTGTGCGCTACCGGAAAGGGAGTTCAAACGTCGTGGCTGACGCCTTGTCGCGTGCCCCCGTTTTGGCGTCTGACACTTGTGTCAGCCACTCCCGAGAGCAGTCGCACCTAGTAGACTCCGGGGCCTCTGGCTCCAATGGGTCGAAAGGCGCGAACCCCGATGGCGAAGCGACTTTCGAGTTGACCGCCTCGGGGGAGGACGCATACCTGGTAGACCCTTTCACGTCCGACGGTATCGTCTTCAGCAGAGAGGACCTACTCAAGGCACAGTAGGACGATCCGTTTTGTCAGCAAATTGTTGACGGGCTCAATGAGCTGAGCTCCCAAGAGGAGCGTGGCGGTCAAACCGCCGGGCGCAAACGGACAGCTGGTATTGCTGTCGGCGCCGAGTGCCGTACGCAGACTGGTATTGCTGCGGGCACGTTGGACTCGTATCTGCTTGATGCTGATGGTGTTCTCCTGCGCTACGTACCATCTGAAGAAGCTCCTCAGGAGTCTTTCAAGGTGGTGATACCCCGCAGTCTAAGGAAAGCCACCCTCGGCTATTTCCACGACTGGCGGTTGGCCGGACACGCGAGTGGCCTTAAGACTTTTCAAAAGTTGTGCCGCTCTGCTACCTGGCCTGGCATGAAGCGTGATGCCCTTCACTACGCCCGCTCATGCCGCGTGTGCCAATGCGTGAAGCCTCGTGGGGGCAAGCCTCCCGGGCTCATGCAGCCGATCGACAGCCAAGAACCCTGGCGAGTCGCGGCCTGTGACATAATGGGACCCTTCCCACGAAGCCGGAGAGGCCATGTTTTTCTCCTGGGCGTCACAGATCACTTCACGAAGTAGGGTCGAGTTGTTTCCCCTCTTCGGAAGTTAACGGCACGCGCAATCTGGGACAAGTTGACCGAGGTCTTCACCCGCTTTGGCTTTCCGGCGGAGTTGATCACGGACAATGCGTCCTATTTCACGGCCAAGGTGTTTGTGGATGCGTGTGCTGCCTTTGGCATCAAGCACCGCAAAACAACCACGTATCACCCACAGGCCAACCCGACTGAGCGGATAAACCGGAACCTCAAGCCCTTGCTGACAGCCTTTGCGCAGCAACACAGGGATTGGGATGCCTGTCTTAACGAGATTGGCTTCTCCTTGCGGTCCACGGTAAACCGTTCGACAGGGTACACGCCTGCTTTCCTCAACTTCGGGAGAGAGCTGCCTAACCCCATGGACCGCGTTCTGCGGGGCGGCAGTGAGGCGTGCGCCACGAAAGCCGGCCCGTCTGGCTACGCGGCGGAACTGCGCTCACGGATGGACGCAGCCCTCGACCTGGCGCGCTCCAACCTGGCTAAAAGCGCGAGCTGGACAGAAGGCTCAATACAACCGGTCGCATAGGGACGTGCACTACGATGTCGGCGATCTCGTCCTCAGACGCAACCACGTCTTGAGTGACGCCGCCAAAGGCATCTCGGCCTCCCTGTCGGCCAAGTGGTTGGGCCCATACCGAGTGGAGACCAAAGTGTCGCCTCTGGTGTACAAGCTGGCCTGACTCCCAAGGGAGACAAGTCGGCGGTCCAGTTAACGTCTCCGACCTCAAACCTTTCGTTGCCCGCAGCAACGAGTTGGGAGGGGGGGAGGCGGTCACCGAACCGCAGGAAAACCGTGAGAAGGCTGGCCCCAAGCCACGCCACCGGTACAATAAAACTTCATTTGGGCCTAGTTGGTACATATTCCTATATCCCATATTCCATATTCCGCCACCGGTACAACCTGCGGAAACGCACTTAAGCAACCTTTCTCCTACTAGCAGGTAGCTGGACTTTATTCCATGCCACGTTAGTGAAAGGAGAATAAGTGCTAAGGTGCGCAGACACACGTCTGAAAGTGGTAGAAGGCCCTCTCGGTCGAAAATACCCACTGATGTGCTTGTTCAAGCCTTACCCTGGCAAGCGCCCCTTTGTTGGGCAGCACCGTCAGACAGGCAGCTTTTTGGCAAGCCGGCTATGCCGGGGGCATTTCTGTCCGCTTCTTCGTCACCCTGTCGTCTCCCTGCGCCTGGCTCTTCTGTGCCGCCAGCCTGTTCCTGACCAGTTGGCCTGCTGTCTCCTGGTCTACCCTGCTCTGGCCTGGTCCCCGCCTTCTGCCCTCCTGACACCACCTGCCTGCCTACCCCACATGTCGGCCTCGGCAGCCGCTTTCCGTGGCTGGTCCGCCCACTGAAGTTTTGGCCCGGGCTCCCGAGCGTGGTCGCTCCGGCTCCCGTTTCTTGGCTGCCTGCTGTTCGAGCCGGCTGCTCCTGCTTGCCCTCGTCCCAGCGACTTTCGGCGGTTGGCTGCTGCACGCACCTTGCAGCCACGCCTCGTACGTTCCCGGCTGCCATCCTCAGACCGGTGATTTGCAAGCGAGCTGGCTGCCCTCGTTGTGCTGTGCTGCCCCGTTCCTCCTGGGCCGTGGACCTCCTACCTGGCAGTGGGCTCTCCCTGGTGTGGTGAAACTTTGGTGGAACTTTTAGTGGGACTGTAGTGCGACCAAGGCCTACCATGGACTCGCGTGAACGGGAACGACCAACCTCGCCTGTCCGTCCTGTGCGGCAACGTTCTTCGGTCTGGGCCTTTGTGGAGACGACACCACCTCTTTGGACATTGCCCCGTTGGCCAGCCCCCTCGCGGCTGAGCTGACCTTGCCACTTGGCCTCGGACAGCCTCTTTCACAGGCTGGCCTCGGTCTTTAGGAGGGGGGAATGTGGGAATCGAGCGCGCCCTCCCCTTTGGCGCCTCGTTCCCCCAGCTAGCGCGAGTGCTGGCCCCGTGCTCCTCGAGCGCCGGGAACATGGCCACCGTGGTTTCGGCCGCCAGGCCTTTTTGTCTGGTGCAAGCCACGCGTCGGTCTTCCCTGCACGGAGACACGTTGTCCGAACATGCCCGGACAATGCCTTCCCCTCGCATCACGCTAGCACACGTGACGGTGCTTCGCCGATCCTCATTGGCCGCCCGTGACTACCCGTGACAGCCCCTCTCCCCTGAGCTTGCTCCCACCCGGCGCTCGCTCGCCGTCGGAGATGCTGGCACGCCTGCAACGAAGAAGTCAAGTTTCTTTGCCTTTGCGGGCTACTTCTCGTTCGCGCGCTTCGGTGGTTGCCCCTTTGTGTGGTAGCCGCAGTGCCGCAGGCTGGTGTACACTTGTTCGGTTTTGCGGAGTTACCCTAACGGCCCGCAATCCCGTGATTGTCGCACTGTGCTGTATCTTGGGTTAATAAACCCGTGTTTGTTGACGACCTGCTTCGAGTGCCATCTCTGCGCCGTGTCGGAGAGTCGACGAACCCGGCCGTAGCGTCCTTTGTGCGCGACGGCAGTGGAGAGCGTCGCGTCCCTTCCCGGTCGCTTCGTAGGGTAAGCTTGTGTAGCAAACCTATCTCCACAACATACGCCAGCTTTTCCTTTCTCTTTTTATGCTAATTTACCATGTTTTCTGGTGATACGAATTTTGCATGATACGAATATTTTTGGTGAACCTGCGAGATTCGTATAACCGAGGTTTTACTGTTTTTCAAATAACCAAATTCAGCCTAGCCACTACGTAGAAGATAGCATACGGTCGAAAACGTGACACTCTGGTTGCTCTACGCTCGTACAGTACGCCCACTCCCGCGTTGGCAGTCACTCGTAAACCGAGTGCAACGATTGCCGGTTATTCAACACATCGGACTCCACGGCACCAAAGACGATACGGTCGCCTTTTGTGATCGTTTCAGAATTCGTGCCTGTCTGTATCGCTTGTGTATGCGCGTGTGTATGTATGTGCGTACATGTCTGTATTGCGTGTGTACGCGCGTGTCTATTTATTCGCGTATGAATGCGCATGTGTATGTAATGTGCGTGTCTCTATAGCGTGTGTGTGCTCGTGCGTGTCTGTATAACGTGTGTATGTATGTGCGTTCGTGCCTGTATTGCGTGTTTAAGCGGGAGTGTATGCATGTGCGTACGTGCGTGTCTGTATCGCTTGTGTATGCGCGTGTGTGTGGGCGTGCGTGATTATCTGTATCGCTTGTGTACGTGCGTGTGTATGTATGTGCGTGCGTGTGTGCATGCGCGTGTGTATTATGTGCATTCGTGTCTGTATGGCGTGTGTATGCGTATGTGTATGTATGTACGCGCGTGTGTCTCTATCGATCGCGTGTATGTGCGTGCGTGTCTGTATCATTTGCGCATGTATGCACGTGCGTGTCTGTATCTCGTGTGTTTGAATGTACATGCGTGTGTGCATGTGCGTGCGTGAGTACGTGTACAATACGGCACAAAAGGCATCGTGCCCACTCTTTCGGCAAATTCAATTTAAAGGAACACTAAATGGAAACAATGACTTGGTTTGATTGACAAACTGCACTCTGAGAACTCTAATGCCATATGTTTCACTATCATAAGCTCATTATTAGCGGAGAAAACCAAGGCTGAAGCTTTATTTTTAAATTTGGCGCCGTTATCTGCGCGCGTGACGTCAGAAACTCCAAATGTATTTTATTGCGATAGCAATTATATGGACAATCTCGACGCGTTTTTGCCGTTGCCGTCGCCGTTGCCGTCGCCGTCAGTCGCGTATAAAGTCCAAATTGATAAGATCCCCCAGCGCATCGTACGTTCTACCCGCGGGTAATAGCGCGCGAGCGGGAGCGACGAACGCGGCTGAAGCGGAGATCAAACGAGCCGGCCCATCTCCGTCGCTCCGAGGCGCAAGCACAAAAAAAAAAAAAGAAAACATGGAGATAGAGGACACCCTTGGCAAACTCCGCGGGTAACAGGAAATGGGGCACTTTCATCGCCATCAAAAAACAATGAGCTGCTAATATTTCTGTATGCGTTTCTGAGAAGCTCAACAAAGTTTTGCGAGAAGCCAAACGCCGCCATTACGCGAAATATGTAGCTGTGCTCAAGAGGATCGAATGCATTTTCTTGATCAAGAAAAACCAAGAGTCCGCCTGCCGATCTCGCTACCGCGTACGCAATGATGTCACGCGTAACAAAGGAGAGGCTATGAATTTCTCTTCCAGGGATCGAGCACGCCTGATGATGTCCACTTGAAGGGACAATGAAGCGGTTTTGAATGAGCGAACTTATTGGAAATTCGCTATCTGCAGACTCTTACAACATGCCTGCGAAGGTATTTTTCGCACTGTTCGATTAAAGAACGGCGCTATTCGCAACTCCATAAAACGCTCCTTGCGCTGGCAACACTGGTCGAAAAAACAAAGATGGCTACGCTTAACAGGGTCAACGCGGCATTTTTGCTTGGCGCTGTGCTGAAGTTTCTTGATTGTGGCGTCGGATCGCGTTGCTTCGTCGAAGAGGTAATGGGGCTGGCCGCCGACAGCCTCATTCTCATCGGCATAAAGGATTTCACTGGCGAAACAGCGGTAATAGTTGCGCGGCGCGTTCAAACATCGAGCTAGCTCTTCGGTGAACCGCATCAGATTTAGTTCAAGTTGAAGAACTTGTCCAGTGAGCCCGAGGTAGAAAAATGCAACTGCTCATGTGTAGCGGGCCTCTCCGAAAGGTGCAAGCACTTGTGCGTTGCGTTGCTGCACTGCTTCAGATAAGGCCTTCGCAGTTATCTAACCCCCGTATGCTAGAACCGACCTTCACTCAACGCTCCACCTTGACTTGAGAAAGCCGATAGGAGCGATGTCTCTAGGTGGAACGAGTCACTGCATATCAGGGATAATCGGCAGCAATTCTTGAGAAGCGCGGCGTCATTTTCAGTCGAGCAGCGGCGCTTTGTTCAATTCAGTCAAGTGAAGGACGAAATTCAAGTCGAGGCTTGTTTGAGAATACGGGGGTTAGTAACTCTGCGCTGCGACTCGTGTTGCTGATTGCATGTATCCCATTGAGTTCCGTTGTCCCGTCAAAAGCTGAATACGCACGTCGTTCACTTGATTACAGAACGAAGCTATGTCTGGGTCAGTGTATCTTGATATAAGGCAAATGGTAGTTTCGCTTGAAATAGGAGTGCTCCTTTTTTTTTCGTTCGCCGATCCATGTTATTAGTTTCCTAATAAATAAGTTCGTGTGCTTCCGAATACTCGCTTGTTCGTCTTGGCAGTATTTGATATTCTAAGCAGATATATATTATACGCACGCTACGCACGCACGAACATAATATATACACGTACGCACGAACATATGAACATATATATACACGCACGCTAAGCGCGCACGAACTTAAGTACAGGGCTGTTGAATCCCACATCGCCCCCAAAAAATGTCAGCCGTACTACCCTGGTGAAAATATTAATAAATTTAAGAAACTAATAACTAGTCAAAGTAAATTAATTTCTAATCAGCCACGTTCGGTTTCCGGAAATTAACGATCGTTTATTCAATGGAATGGTGATAACTGCATCACTCGGAAACAAACCTGTTCCAACAGAAGTTGCGCTGCACTGTGTCGGAAAGGAACCAAGCGATGCACCCGCAAGTCGAACGCTCCGAAAGCTGGAACAATCGCTTTTTGCAGTTCCTCTTAAATTTCTTGCGAGTTGACGAACCTAAACTGTCAGCGCGCCGCTTTTAACCCTTAAACGCCCGTACACACGAAACTTTTTACACCCTTAAGGGTGTAAAAGGGTGTTTCTAATATTTACACCCTTTTTCTCTTGGTACAACACCCTTTTTTGCTTTATATACACCCTAAGAGAAGGCTGTGCATGCAAAGAGGGTGTTAAAGCCTTTCACAAGGGTGTTAATGTAAGAGATGAAGGGTGCACATTTATAATTATAATAATAATTGTTGGGGTTTAGCGTCCTAAAACCGTCATATGATTATGAGAGACGCTGTAGTGGAGGGCTCTGGAAATTTAGTCCACGGGGGGTTCTTTAACGTGCACCGAAGTCCACGCACGCAGGTCTCAAGCATATTCGCCTCCATCGAAAAATGCGGCCGGCATTCGATCCCTCTGCCTGCGGGTCAGCACTCGAGCACCATAACCACTAGACCACCGTGGTGGCTGGTGCACATGTAAGCATTAAGCTGAATCCATGCTTGCATGCATAGGCGTGCGCAGGTTTCACCTTCAGAGGGGGGGGGGGGAGGGGGGGGGGGCGAAGGCTCATACCAGCGCCCCCCGCTCCTTATTAAGCCAATGTATGGGGCAGACTTTGCGCCCCCCCTCCTTAGGTGACTTGGGGGAGGGGGGGGCTGCCCCACCTCGTGCGCACGCCTATGCTTGCATGTTAGAATCACGCGCGTTGCGTAACGTGCCTGTTGTACTGCCTTTTCTAAGGTTACAATGTCGGTGGCATCCCAAAAACAAGGACATGGTGGAGCCATTGGCACATTGTTATTTCTCGTGATATTTTATTTTCACACCGACAAATCATGAAGAATCATTGCTTCACAGAACACTATTAGAACAATCGTGAAAATGTACAAGAAAATCCACAAACACTTTCTTATGCGCACTGGTACGACATGCTTCCTACTGTTATATCTTCCTCAATAAATGTCAGCGAATATTTGTACGAACTACGCTCAGAACAAAGATCGGAAAGTTCGATCCATTACTCTGGGGAAAGAAAAAAATATCTTTATGATATATGGGAAAGCTTACGCGATTAATTATATCGATGGGCAAATTTCCGAAATGAGAAAGACCCTAAGATGTAGCGCCAACTTGGTAGCTGCGATAATCCGAAATCATGGTGGCTGTTAGAGCGCGCGTCGTTCTCACAAGCTTCTCCAGTACGAGACGTGCTTGATCAAAGAGGAAAACAAGGCACTACTTTCTGCAGCGGGAGCACGGAGGGGTGATTATTTAAAATGGAAGGAAAGAAAGGTCAGCAAATGGCACTGTGAGCGTGGCACAGCCGGCGCAGTGCCTTTGGGAAGGGTAGAAGAGCATGAAAGAAGTGGTGAGAGGAGGCAAGGAGAGCGGCAACGGCATATCAGCATGTACTATACGTTGTACTCTTGCCCCCTGCAAGTGACGCCTCTGTAAGCAGACGCGTCTAGAGCCGAGAGCGCTTAACGGCGCCAAAGCATGCCCAGGCGATGTTCAGAGCAGACTTCAGTCTCCCCCTCCCCCCTTCCCCCCCCTAAATTTAAAGAAGCAAAGCGAGCGGGGAGTGAGGGGCGCATAGAACGCACGATGCTTGCGCACTCTCTCAAGGACAAGGGTGGATTTGCGAGCGCCCTCAAGTTCTCAAGTGACGCAGTCATCCTACATTCCGACGTTGGCGCACCGCAGCGCACCGCTTCCTACACGAGTCAATTAGGATGCACGTTTTAATTTAGAATAATTAATTAATAATCATCGTGTTTTAATGATAAGCGTGGTACAGAAACTCCCTTGTAGCATAGCGCAGAAACACACAGGGACAAAGAATAAGACTGGACGAACACAAGCGCTACTTTCAACAACGAAAATTCTTTGTCCCTGTGTGTTTCTGCGCTATGCTACAAGCCAGTTTACGATGAACCAACAAGCCCATATTGGTACCCTTGTCGACAGAAACTCCCGCCTCAAAGCACAATGTTCCTCGAGTCCATAGTCGTAGCCACAAATCTCAAAGGCTGTGGTTTTTACTTCAAGCACAGATTTTTGTCAGCGACGAATACGTCACGGCCGCCACTATGATTTCCACTTCAAACATAGCGCAAAATACCTGCACTGTTGGCAACTGTGGTGGCTTCGGTAGCTCACTCCTCTATCGTGTGATGGTGTGATCGCGTGTGCCGTCGCATGGCCTCCGAGATGGCGGGCGCGTGGCGGGTTTCTCTCCGGCCGTCCCAATCGCCGCGCTCCCCAGCAAAAAAACGTACATCGCGTCGCGCGCCCGGCTACCGCGAGATGGCGAACTCACTTGGGATTCCGGCGGCAGCGGAGACCGCGGCAGAAAGCAGAGCGCGCGGGATTACAGCGTGCGCATGCTTTTTTTTTTTTTTCTGCGTACGAGCAAGCATTGCCGCCAGGATCTTCTGGATGCGCTGAAGACAAGCATTTTTTAAATGCGAAGCATTTCTTAGCGAACTTCGGCGACTTTGAGCGTATCTATCTATCTATCTATCTATCTAGCCGCCTACGACTTTAAGCTCTCCTGGTCGTATCGTTAATGGAATTTATACCAAAATTGATATGGCATAACATGACTGTATGACAAACATGAATAACTGGTCATATCATGAAAATCATGACTAACTTGTCATGAAAAACATGATTTACACGCCATGGCCAAAGTGCTCCTGAGGTCGTTTTCTTAACTTGATATATCCAAAAATTGGTACGATAAGACATTTCTGCATGACCGACATAAATGACAGGTGGTAATATGAAAGTCATGACATGCATGTAATGTACAACATGATTTACATGCCACACTCATGGCGCGCTGACGGCCGTTTCGCTAGCCTGATATACACCAAATTTGGTATTGAGTGACGTGACTGTATGACGAACATAAATGCCCAGTGGTCATATGGAAATCATGACATGTCATGTGCAACATGACTTGCATTCCACGCTCATGGCACGCTCGCGGCCGTTTCGCTAGTTTGATATACACCAAATTTGGTATTGAGTGACGTGACTGTATGACGAACATAAGTGCCCAGTGGTCATATGGAAATCATAACATGTCATGCGCAACATGACTTGCATGCCACGCTCATGGCACGCTCGCGGCTGTTTCGCTAGTTTGATATGCACCAAATTTGGTATTCAGTGACGTGACTGTATGACGAACATAAATGCCCAGTGGTCATATGGAAATCATGACATGTCATGTGCAACATGACTTTGATGCCACGCTTATGATACCTTCGGGGCCGTTTGGCTAGCTTCATATGCGCCAAATTTGGTATTGATTGACGTGACTGTATGACGAGCATAAATGAGAAGTGGTAATATGAAAATCATGACATCTCATGTGCAACATGACTTGCATGCCATGCTCAAGACTCTCGTGGCTGTTTCGCTAGCTTGATATACACCAAATTTTTTAAGGCGAAAGCCTTTAATGTCTCATGCTCACGTCGGTCCGTCCGTCCCTCTAGCCGTGCCCTCGCACGGTGCCAGGTGGGCGCCGAGGTGCACAAACGGACGCCGATCGCGTTGGACTCTACAGCGCTCGCGCTTTGCTTGCATAGCGTCGCTGTGACCAGCGTCTCTAATCGTGCAAGGAGGGAGACGCGCCATTCTGATCGACCCCGTCTCAGTGGGCACATGCGTTCGAGGAACCCACTTTGGAATTTGCAAAATGTCCGTCAATATAAACGCTGGAACGCGGATGGCGTTCGCTCGTTGCGCAAAGCGCGAGAATACGAACGCATGCGAAACGGAGGCAGATTGGTCTCGCGTCTTGCTCCGATTCGAGGTAAAAAATTAAGCTAGCATAAGTGGCAGGTGGTAACATGAAAATCTTGGCATGCATGTCATCTACAATGCCATTTACATGCCACGCTCATGGTGCGCTTGCGTCCAGTTCGCCAGCTTGATATACACCAAAATTTGCATTGCACGACGTGACTGAATGACGAACACAAATGGCAGGTCCTAACATGTTAATAATCACATGTATATTATGTACTACAGCATGATTTGCTCTTCGGTGGCTGCTTCGCATTACATCGATTCCCACAGTGCGTGGGATCTGCCGGATTTTTTTTCTGTTACTGCATTTATTTTGGTCCAATTTACGGAGAAAAGCACGGCAAATGCTGAATTTTCCTGATATCAATTATTGTAAGGAGGTATCAATTCGTCTGTGGTAGTGTTACTTTTTTTTTATTACGGTCCGTATTGTCTCGGCGCGAAATACCTTGATTTGAGAAATATACAGGGGCGTTCTAGCATTCTTCCTTTGCTTTACTCGACTGTTAATTTTAAAGTTTGTTTCATTTCAGAGCTGACAGTCTCTGAGATGGGCGCGTATTCTTTGTTAAGTTAACCTGCCCTTCAAGTTTCACTTGAGCCTTGTGTGTTTGGAATTAGTGCATTAAGAGGCCTTAACTTAGTAATTTGCGCAACGAAAGTGGTTCGATACCCGTTATTCATGGATGCCAAATCAACCCGACCTCACTAAAGACGTTGTCTGACAATGCCCAGTTACTACAATATGAAATTTCCTTTTTTTATTGATCTTGCACTTCACAATTTTTTTTTTCCAGCGCGGAAACCGCTCTCAACCGTAACAAATGCGAGCATCGCATACATCGCCGGCTTCGTGGCAAAGGATGTTGAAGAGCGGAGAACTTGCACGGCTTGCCCTTACCTTCACGAAGCGCTCTTCGCCTGAACTTGTAGGGCTGATTAGCCTCTCCACACGAGGAGGTCTCACATTCCCTAAGCCTGAATTTGTAGCGGTTTTAGCAGCCGTGAAAAAAGCTGTTCATTTTGCTGTGCCGCACATTGGGAAGAAGGATGTACGCAAGAAACTTGCAAACATCATCGCTCCATACTTAATTAAGTGCCCCCTATTTATGTGCCTGGCCAGAGATGAACACGTAGAATGTACAGTGTCTACTGTAATTGACAAATATGTAAGAATACTGCTCGCAAACATAGGCACCACTCTTACAGACAGGGCAGCCTACCGTAAAAAGCTTATGTCAAAGCCCCTGCATCGCAAAGTGCTTCGTGTATAGGTTATATTGACACATCGGACAATCGTTCAACGCTGTCTCGTGAGTAAGGGAATGCTTTCCCGACTAAGATGTTATCCCAATGAAGCCATCATACATGATTTTTGTCGCGTTTGGGCAGCTACTTTGTGGTGTCGTAATCTTCGTGCAGTATTTACTGCGTAGATTCGTTGTGCTTCGTTCTGTGCATAGTTTCTATTTTGAGTTTACATTTAGTTGTACTTACGGTATTTATTCATGCAGCACTGAGCTGTCTTGTGCGAATAATGCTTCTCTTACGTCTTTGCATTTTTTGTTTTATTTAATTTCCTCGCATGCATTGCAGTGCAATGATCATTGCGCAGTGTTTACCAGCAGCTTTGCGTGCGTGATTTTTTTCGTGATCTTAGATTTCGCTTCAGTTTTACGATGTATATTGACTGCATGAAGGCCACAATCTGCCACTTCACTCTGTGCGAATAATGCTTCCTTAATGCCGATGTCACTTTTTTACTTCTTTACGCTGCTGTAACGGCATTCACCTGTTATACAACGCCTGTAATGCATTCCGTATAGAAAGAAGTGCCTGCAAGTTGTTGATGAAGGAAATATAAACAAAGTGTTCATAATGGAAAATTTGAGTGCTGATGTACGTGTGTTTTCATTTCGCTATATGTTGTTACACCGAAGGAAAAAATGCACAAAGGAAGCAAGCACCGATACCTGCTTTTTGCGATACTGCTTCCAAACGGACTGCTTCCGTCGCAGGCCTTAAATCTAGCTTACAACATTATCAACATATCTATTGTGGGCTCGGGGTAGCTCGGGGCAGTGGTCGGCCGAAGCCCTCAGAGAACACGTAGGCTACAAGAAAAACGCGTTTAATTTACGAAGGCCCGGCAACGACTGATCGGTCTTTAGCGGCAGGGCGAGCGCGAGCCCCGGGTGTCATCATGCCCAGCCTCATCATCGTTCTTTTTTTTTCTTCTCCTTCGCTAGCACCCCCCATGCTATACAGCCCACAAATTTCAAAGTATAGTACGTTTCTAGCACATGCGGATCTCTTGCAGAGGCATCGCTTTTCTAAGTGCTCTAATAAGGGCGGCGCAAATCTACAACAACAAAAAAAGCCCATTTGAGAATCGATAGGCCCCGGCATTGACTTGGCCTCTCGTACACCTTGACCAGACATTTCCAAATCAGCTCGAGGTTAATAAAAGCGCAAAACCATTTTTTTCCCTCGCCACATGCAAGCTGCGCCAACAGCGCCCCTGCTTTACCGATCCCAAGTAAGTGCGCCGCGGTGCGGAGAAAAGAGCGGGCCACGCCCACCTCGGGAATTACGCTCTCTCCGTGCGATTGGGACGGCCGGAGAAAAAACCCGCCGCGCGCCCGCCATCTCGGAGGCCATGGCCGTCGTGCCGCCGAAGGCGATTTCCTCTGTGGTATTCGCCGTGTATTGATGCGTTTTAATTGTTTTGTTGAGCTTGTTCGTCGCTTTGGCTGACCACGTTGCAACGTCGCTTTTTGTGCGCTGCGTAATCCGTGTCTTCTGACTGTACCGCACCTCCAAGCAAAACGATCGTATTTCTTGGGAGAAGGTTCCTTGGTCGCCGTGAAACAAGCAGTTGCCGCATATCCTGTTCTTCGGTCCCAAGTGCTGCTGTCATGCAGCTAATTACAGGCAAGTAACCGTTTATTCATTCAATTCTGTATTTGTTGAGAGCTCCAGTAATCAGTTTTCACGCTCGACGAAAGTCGAGGATCGTTTTTTGCAACGAGCTGCGCACCCGCATAGTTACGTATTTGAATGCTGGAAATGTGCGCTTGTACTATTGGGAGTTAAGTACTGTTCACCAGAGCAGTGTTGTTAATAGTAAAATTAGGTGTGCGAATTTCTGTATTACTTTACAGCTCGTGCATTTTTGCGTTCGGTCTGTGATTTGTTTACAAGCGGACGTGCGTTCGCGCGCTCGCATTTACAGCATGTTTCCACATCGTAGGTAGGCCTGTTTCTACACGAGTCGCAAGCCTTAATGTTGACGTTCTAACCGCATTATCCTCTCATTGTAGTAATTTCACGCACACACACCTAAGAAAAAAAAAAAACGTGTTGATGTGCGGGATGCGATCGGCTGCGACGAGACAGTGGCCGAACGAGTTCGCCGTGCGCCGTTGTACTGGATTCGCCGTGCATGCGGCTGAACTTCGCTCAGCTCCGGAACGCTGGTTGTCGTTCATTCTAAAGTTTGACGGCGGACATCGCTTTTCATAGAATGCACATTTAAAGCACGGGTACATTACTGAGACGCGTACTTTTATTTGTTCAACAATGTCACCTGTTTCGTAGAGACTTGGGGGTGTTATCGGCCTTGAGTGTATAGAAGTTGGAACGTTCTCGAGTGTTTTCTATTGTTGCATTCACATAGCGTGCACGATGCGGATTGTTTACGTTCTTACTGTTCTTTATGGAAAAAATTGGACGCTCCTGCCAAGTATTTCATTTTATCAGTTGAATTAGTTCTTGAAATCGGTTGTAAATGTCTGTCCAAGCAATTTTCCCGAGCGAGAGCAAAACAGCGTGGATAATCTGAGTTGCTTATGAATTCATATCTTTCTAAGTAGCACAAGCTCGAAGTTATGAGGAGATTTTTTCCAATGTGATGTTTCCTATCCCTTAGTGCTTTTATGGAGACAGATCGCGGACTGTAGTCGAGGCTCTTAGGGCATGTTGCGATCTTGGTAGCTTTAAGTTTTCTCGGCTTGTTTTGGTTTAAATAAAATGTGTTGGAATATTAACTACGGCTAGGGACACATAAGCTGTGGGTGAAAGGGAAAGTGTGTGATTGTGAAGAGAAAGGCAGTGTGCCTTGACGCACGCCGTTTCTTCGCGGAAGCTACGGGTGAAATCGGAGAGAGAGAGTTTTACAGCACACATACTTCGGTATGTGTGCTGTAAAAGGGAGAGACAGGAGAGCGCGCTTTAAGTCGGCCTGGCCGTGCGTGCTGCGCGCGGCGGCGGTCGTAGCGGCTAAACGCATAGAAGGCCCGCGCGCCTTTTAAGTAATGTGCAGAGCTGAGATGGCCGTAGCGTCGTGTGTTCTGTCGTTACGCGCGCCTGGATTGCGGTCGTGTTATCGCTAAACGTCGGCAGTTGCGTTGAAGCAAGAGGCAACACTATGCTCTTGCTCGTCTGTGTCCATATCAAGAATGATTTGATTACGAGTGTTAGTGATAATTGAAGTACATCGGTTCATATTTTACCTAAGCGCGAACACAATTTCTGAATTATGTTCGCTCACAATTTAGAAACACTTAAATACAACAACGTACCGTGCAAATATGATCTCGCGTTTCTAAAGTGACCTTATATAACGATTTTTTTTTTGCACTTTCGCCCGCTGTCATGGAGGGAGTGTTTTTTTTTTCCTCGCGACAAAAACTTGAACAAGCCCTCACACATTGATGTGTTTTTTTAGACTGTACAGATTTTTTATAAAAATTCCATGGCACTCAGGCCCCTGTCGTTCTGGCACACGAATTTTATGTCAAGGCGGAAATACTTTTCCGCATCTGAAATGTCTTCGATGTGACTAATCAACAAAAGTGGTTAATTAACTCTTTAATTGAGGGCTTGAGTGCTGTTTGTATTAGAAAGTTGTACTGCATGATAATTTATGACATACCTATTTTTTAGAAATCACGATGGTTGCTTCTCCCACTCCTTTGAAGACGCAACCTTCGTGATTTCTAAAAAATAAGCATGTCATAAATTACCATGCTCTACAACTTTCTAATGTAAACAACGAAGGAACGAAGTGGAAATTTTAAGGGATCGCTTTTCTTTGTTAGACACAATATTAGAACTAACAGATGATAAATATTATTGTCTGTTATTTCTCATTAATATAACAACACTCAAGTCACCAATTAAAAAGCTCCACTCCCATGATCAGCTCACGGCTGTCCGGCGGGCTGGAAGGCCGGCTTGCCGGTCTCTACGTGGGACTGAGCCGGGTGCGCGACCCAGTCGCGTTGCACAGGCCCAATAAAGTTGTTTTCCATTCCATTGGATCACGAAGGTTGCGCGTCGCGTGATTCGAATTTCAGTGGCGAAATCGAAACTGATCGGGCCCGGCGCGCACGAAGCTCGGACTCTGTTGCCTAACACCAGAACGACCCTTGTCAGGGAAGTGACAAAATTTAAATGAAGGCGAGCCGAAGCAGAATCTGGTCGGAAAAATCTCCAAGCATACGGAAACATACAAGTAGACTGTTTCTTTCACAAACTATAAAGGGGCGCGAAAATCTAGTTCGCCTGTCTGCAAGAAGCGCCGAAATGGCTGCCCCAGAGTTTTATGCTTCCCAGACAGAGAAAAGGTTGATATTGCGGTTTTCTTTTGCATAGTCTGAAAGAAATGGATAAGCACCAAACATTACACGCAAAAGGTGATACGCTGACCAATAATCTCTCGCATCTTGCCTGAAGGCATGAAGTCTGCCAGCTCGAGAACCTCACGATGAATGAACAAAAGAAAACTTAAAAGCTCGTATTTTCTTTTAAAATACTACTTTAATCAAAACCAACAGACAGTTTACCCATGGAAGGTATGGGGACGTTATTTCTAGTTTTAACTGTATTGTGGTAATTATCAGACAACTTATAAAATTATATTATTTTATACTTCACAGTGAAATACAAATACTTAGTGGGTAATCTTCTATTTGTATTGGGAAGACGGGATATCTTGGTGCCCCCAGAAACTACTGTTAAAGATATGAAGAACACTGTAGACGAGGCTGCTCGTTGTGAGATGTTCGACATTTTCTTTCAGAATGATGGCTGCTGTTTATTCTATGCAGTTCTGGGATGACTTCACAACTCTGGCGAAGATAACACCACTCCAGAAGGTTTCACAAGCCACTGATACATTAACTAAGCGATGAAAAAAGTCTGTTGAAATGAACATGCTATGCAAATGTTGCCAAGAGCACGGAAGATGGATCCCACGAGGCTCAGAACAAGACGTGAGTACACCAGAATGTTAGTGCAGCTTGGCTTGTAGTTGAATTGCAAGAAGCTGTACACGTTAAATTTGGAAAAAAAACATTACAATCATTGTGTTTTTGTAGAGACCCACACTTATTTTTCTACGCAACAGACATTCAAGCGGTGCCCAGCGTACCACTGTCATCGACGTGCAAAGAAGTTTATTCTATGCGCTATCATTGATCGGAAAAATTTTCTTTGTCATGAAACTAACAAAGCTGTTCAAGGAGCTGCAGCCACTGAACTTACAATTACCCTGGTTTTTCTTTTAGCCAATTAAGTCGGTTAGGTTACTGAGGGCATATGTACCTTTCATTATATACCAATGGGTATATTTATTGACTTATTGTGTCTTTGCGGCATTTGAAATGGTGCAGCATGCCTTATCAGAGTAGAAATAACTCATTACCATTCTTAGAATATTATATACATGCATTGGAAATGAAACATGTTCATTTACGTATCTAATATTTACTTCTTGATATATACCTTTTCTTATTTTTTTTTATTCAGTGCCTGCAAATTTATTATGTTTATTTCGTATACTTACCATTTATTGTTATAATGACACAGCTTTTAAGAAAGGTCAGAGCACATGGAGAACATGAGCAAGAAAAGGTGTGTTCACACACGTGCACACACCCAGATGGTCTGACGGTACTTCAGTCTTGTCAGCTGGGCCACGTAGCTCATGGATACAATCGCCTGAACAGCTCCCTACTAAGAAGCTGGCACAATGGAATTTTGTCCATACGTATTAGGAGGCCAACCTCTCAGACCTGTCATCGAAGTCCTTTCAATGCGTCTGAAGTTTGCAGTTCATAGCGGCTGTGTGTGTCCCTTTTTCTGTCTGTGTTTTCCTTCAAGTGCTACCTTTCTCATAAATTGATTGACAACATGCCCAGACTGCCACCATTACACTGCATGTTTCAAACAGCACAAATGAGAAAAACACACAGAAGATGACTGAATAACACAAACGCTTCTGTTGGTTAGTCCTCTTTTATGTGTTTTTGTTTTTCGCGCTGTTTAAAGCATGAAATCAAACCACCTGGCCCAACTCACCCTTTTGCTGCAGTTCATCACACTTGCGTCATTGATCCTTACTCCTATTCAACACCCTCTCTTAAAGCCTTAAAGAATATTTTTCAAACAAGAAAATAATTAGGCAGTACACTCATGGCCCTCCTGTGTAGAAATACTCGCAGCTTGAATAGACTTACATTCAAATGTAGGAGTGTAACAGCTTCATTCCTATTATCCTTAATCACTGCCTAAAATTTTTATTTATGTGTTCTGTGAAAGTTGGCTATCACATTTGTGTTGCATGCAAGCATGGTAAAGTGAACACATTACCCTATTGAGGCACTGCTTTGTTGAATGAACACAGCACAAGCTTCTTGAAAGCAAGTAATAAGAAAATAATAAACAGGGGATGTGTACTGGAGCATACGTTTCTACAAGTGGACTTATTTTTTTTCATGGCTGCAATTGATTTTTCCTTAGTGCTTGTGTGTATGTGCTTCATACCCTCTTCTCCAATCCAAACAAATGGAGGACAGGGCGACTGCCAACGCGGGGATAGGGGACAATGATAGGTCGCCGCGACGAAATTGTTGAGGGAAAAGGAAACAGGTAATCCGTCAACAAAAAAGGAAAAGAGCGAGAAGAAAAAAGGCGGGGAGGGGGTACGTTTCGCTGTATTATGGTTGTCAGTTAGTAATGGCAGGACAGAACTTGTTAGAAGGAAGCCTTAAAGGAGTACTGACATGAATTTTAAATATTTTCGGATTGTTGCTCTAAATAAAAACGTGGGTGTCGAGAACCCTAAAAAGAGTGTCGCGGTGCATGGGAATGCATCGAATATATTTTTATTACCGCTACCTTAAAACAGCAATTTCGGTTTCGGTATCGAGAGGGTGGCTTCACAGTGACGTATCAAGACTGCTCTGACGTCACGGGAAGACTGCAACTCGCGACATACTAGCAACAGTTGCCTGTTTGCTGTCAGTCGCACGTGGTTCACGTAAACAACGATGAGTGCATTGTCGTCCAGTGACTCTCAGAGTGATTTCTGCGACTTAGGCTGCATGCAGGACGCAAATTTCGCGAACCCAGTGAGCTGTGTTGATTTGTCATGATAATGTCCATTGCGGTGCGGCTGGCTTGCAGATGCTGGGCGACGAACTTTAAAATCAATGTATAATATTTTGTACGCGTTGTGTGGCTCCGGTGTGTGGAGAGCGATGACAGTGCACACTATGGAAACGATAGAGTTCCCTTTTGGGGTGCCTCAGAATCGTGTCAGTACTCCTTTAACACTCATCGCTTTCCATTGCCTATGTACCATATCGCATGCATTCAAGAGCCTCCTTTGAAACGTTTCTACCTGTTGGCTGGTGTATATTAAACTTGTGAATACAAGTTATGACTATATTTTCTATCTCTTGGGGACCGGAAGTTTGAAGAATGTGATGTTTGATGTCGTGGAAGTTGTGCCGTGCTACACTAAAATGCTGTGACGACGAAGAAATTACCGTAAACAGTGGCACAGCATATTAATGAAGCAGGTTCTGCCCTCAAAGCTTGCATCCTTCAGTCAATCTTGCGGTCACCAAGAGAGAGAAAATACAGTCATACTTTATCCACAAGTTTCTTACACTCCATCCAGGGTGTGTAAACGTTTCAAAGGGGGCTCTTGAATCCATGCTATATGGCCCACAGACAAAGGAAACCGATGAGTGTTCCTTCTGGCAATTTCTGAACAACCACTGTTAACCGAAAACAATAATACAGCGAAACGTGTACCTTCCACCCCCCTCCCCTGCGATCTTCTATTTTTTCTTTTTTTTTTCACAGAAAGCTTTCTGTTCACTCACCCAATTGGTCACGGCGACCTCTCATACTCCCCCCCCCCCCCCCCCCACCTCGCGTTTGAATTTGCTGACTCCTCCTCCTTTGTTTGGATTGGAGGAGAGGGTATAAAGCATAACCACAAAAGCGCGAAGGAAATCATTTGCAGCCTGGAAAAAAGTTGGTCCAGTTGTCGAAACGTCGGCTCCAGTACACACACCCTGTTTCCGAATTTCTCATGCCAAGCTTCCATCCTGCCCTTCCTGCCATTCTTTTGAAAGCAGGTAGTTACAGATACTGTTGAAATGCTTCACTAACTTTGTTATGAATGCTTGAAATCATTCATTGCTTCCTACTGAAATAATCTTCCATAATTATATTTTTTACAGACATCCTTGCACATGCAGCACTGACTATAGTTTCTGTGAACATGAAGGAATGAACAGAACACACAGCTTTATTTGTGCAAGAGAATGTGAGTATACAGAACATTAAGTACCCAATGTCACTGCATGTTAGCAAACGAAAATTGAAACAAACTGCATGGCAGCCAAGTAGCTATTGTTAGCCGAGGCCAATTGTGCAGTTACGACAGCTATGCCATTGTACCAAAACAAGAGATGCCAATAAATAACGTGTGACACAGATGCTTTTATTGCTCTGACAGATGTAAACGCGTAAATTGTGAGGGTCAGCCAGTATTTCTTTGTAATGGATGACATTGCATTTTGCTCTTCCATTTATTTTCTGTTAATGATACCTTGCAGTGTATATAATAGCCTTGCAACATAGGCTCACTTTAGCCAGCACATAATTTCAAGATGGTGTTTTGTCATTGAGAGCATTGTTTTGCATGCCACTTTGCAAGACAGCAGTTGATCCTGCAAGCATATTGGCCTCGAGGAGTTACGGAGTCGCCCTCTATCGGGCGCGCCTCGATTGCGTGCTAGGCAGGATACCGCCGCACGCTCCCCATAAGATTTGCTGTCGGCGCTCCACAAAACACCTCGCGGAAGCGCTCCAGGACATTTTTGTGCGTACTTTCGAAACGAAATATGTTCTTTACTGTTGAAATAATAATTTTCGACGAAAACAAAGCACAACCTAGTTTACAGCCGCTGTCTCTTCGCAGAAAACGGAGCGCCCGCTTCACGCGGTCACCGCGATGGAGACCCCTGAACTGGCTTCTTGCGTGAAATGTAGTCAGCCACTGAGTGCAAACTTTGTGAAATATTTTGTTAGAGTAGACGCCTGCATACCTAAATGGAGCATAACAGAAAGAAGCCTCGAGCCAGTGATCGCACTGGTTCGCGGCGACCGGCGGAGCTTTTGCATGTATGAGCGTCTGCATGTTCATACTGATGGTTTCTCTTTCGCTACGAGCGTGTTTTGGCGCCGTGCCGTGAACTTTAGGCCGCAAAATATGAGAATTTGTGAGTACACAAAAACCATTGTTGCGCGGACGCTATCAGAGCAGTTCATTTTTTTTTTTTTTTGTTACAACTACGACTTCGGCGCGCCTATGGCAACTTGTGATGTCCCGTCCCGACGACTCAACGTTTTTTTTTTTTTTCAGTCAAAATTAATGTATGTTTCAATGTCATTTGACATGTTGCCTCGCACTGCATATAGATCGGTCTTCTAAGCGAGCAATCGCCGCTGCTCCTGTTATTTCAGTGTGTTCGTTTCGTTTGGTGGTCACAAAAAGCGTGAGAAAATGCGATGCCGTTTTTAATATGTTGTTGCGGAACGCCGGCCTTCGATAAGTATGGCGCCGCCAGAAAAGACGGAGCCGCGAGACACACCCAACAAATGCCTTTAATGGCGACAATGGAACACTAAATGTACATGATGGTGATAGTGCTGCACGCACTTCTTCGCGCTAGCTGCGGAGACAGCAACCCACGATCAATTCTTCTTTGTCGTCGTCTGCTGATCTCCGACATCGTTGCTTAATTATCGTTCCCTTTGCATTCCACTGAAGTTGCCGCTCTCTGCCATAAACAAATTCATAGACCAAAGCTTCACCACTTCGAGATTGCTGATGGAAGGAGAAGTGGTCTACGAGGCCATGTAGTAGCATACAACGCCAAGGAAACGAATGAAAATACAGTGACGTTCGCCGCACTTGTTCTGCAAACGTCGGTGGGAGCAAAAAAAAAGAAGAAAAAAACGACCGACCTGAACTTGATACAGCGGTGAAAGAAAGAGAAGTTATTGCAGCAACCTGCAGCTGCAAAGCAGGGTAACAAGAGCACGTAAAGAGTGAAATGCAAAATTTTAATGCCCAGCATAATTTGGCGAGTTGCCCAGCAATTAGGGAAGTATGTCAAGTCTAACGCCAACAGCGCGGCGTCTTTTCCACATAAATAAATAAGGCTTAAAAAGTGCATGGGGTTGGATAGGCCCAACTTGAGTTTGAGAGTGGCACAAGTAAATTTGCGCTTTTAAACGCGTAGCGTTTGCGTCATGAGATTGCACGATTGACTGAAAGAATGTTATTGCCAACTTAAATGCAGCCCACATCAGCCGCAGCATTTGGCTCACTCGTATGTACATCCACCAGCAAACGTCGCGTATAGGTTATGAAGGTGAAAGCCTTCCATGCCGCATCAAAAGCGAAGATTGACCGTCGGCATCCCGCCTCGTCGGCGTCGGCGCGACTAATGCAAAAACATCACCATCACGTGATGACGTCACCATATGTCGTCATCATGACGTCACAGATTGCCCAAATTTGTGAAGACGTCATGGCGTCGCCATGACGCCACATAACGTGATGGCACATGATGACGTGTTCACACGACATGGTCGCTTTGCACAGCCTCCATGACCGGTGGGCCGATCACGGAGGCAGTACAAAACCTCTTTAGGAGCACAAAGTTTCTCGAAGCGGGGCGAGGAAAATCAATACATTGACTGACAAGAAGAAGAAGAAGGTGGCTTTCGCCTTCCGGACATCTGAATGAAATGCACAAGGAACCTAGCGAGTTTTTAAATCCAACGTACCTAAACAATCACTCAATATCTGCAGCCCATATTCATAGGCGTGCGCAGGGTTCCCCTTCAGGGGGGGCAGGGGGGGGCGAAGGTTCATCGCAGCGCCCCCCCTCCCTATTAAGTCAATGTATGGGGCAGAATTTGCGCCCCCCCTCTTTTAGGAGGCTAGGGGGGCGGCCGCCCCCTCTGCCCCCCCCTCGTGCGCACGCCTATGCCCATATTGTAGACGCTGAGCACGGGGCCGACGATCAAGAGGTCGCACACAAACGTTCTGAGATGGTATTGCACGATGCAAAAGGCAACGCCTTTTCCACCCCGCGGTAGATAAGCACCATTAGCCGGCGGGAAGCGCGTGCGGACGATCGTCGCAGTGCGCACTTTCTGCTACTCAACATCACAGCCCCGACGCAGTAGCGAAAATCGTCGTTGCGGAAGTGCTTGTTGTACATATGACTCGTAGCCGATCGCTGCTTGCCGGTTCTTAGTACCACAACCCGCTCTTCACGCAGTTTCTTGACCTACGGGCACCGGTGCACGCTTTTACCGGACTTCGTTGCGTACGTCCGGCACTACGGCACCGAGCAATAAGAGCAGCGTGTTCATCGCTTTCGGAGGCCGCCATTCCTGTTACAATGGGTTCAGTTGGGTTCAAAATGCGAGAAAACTTACGTATTCGTACCGACCGCAGCGCAGGTGCAGCTTGAAACTCATTTACAAAGCACGCGCCAGCGCTCCCGCAAGCAGCCGACGCGACCGCCGAGACCGCGTGATCCTGCCAAGCACGTCACGCCGACGGTGGCGCCGGCGTTTCCAGTGGTGGCCCTCGAGGCCATTACTTGCTTTTTATCTGATGAGTGTAAGCAAGAATCATTTTAACATAATTGCTATTGATACACGATTGTGAGGCCTCGGGTCGTTTTTGTGCCTTTTTTGTTTGCTTAGTGACATCCACTACTTTTACGCAGTGAGAAATCACTCAAGAAATTCTTACGAGATGATCCTCTGTCAGCGTTATTTTGTCTATGCTTGTGAAGGGCATTTTTGTCATGTAATTGTGCATGTCAGCTGTATACTAACACAGTTTACTTCATTTTAAGTGGTGTTTCGTACATTTAACACAAATGTTCTGTGTTTTATGTTACCTGTTCATACAACTTCCGGTGGTGTAATGCAACAAGCACATTCATTGTACATTTCACTGTAATATTTTGTATGATAGTTCCTTTCTTGTTAAGGTAATTGGTTTTACTTTAAAGGCACTCGCTATTTTACTGCCGCATTTAGTCATAGTTCAACGTGCTTCGTTGTACTTATATGTAAAAGAAAAGGCATACTTAAAATCTTGAGCGCTCCTGAACGTTATTCATTCCATGTCAGGATTTCAAAATTCTTAGAGTATCAATTGAAAAACACAAGCAGAGAATAGCAGTGTGATGAGCAATACAGTTGCATGGTGACTGAATTGCACAGCAAATAAAACTAAATTGCAAAACAAAAACCTGACAAAACGACAACAAAATACCGTACGCCTACTGCGGGGGGCATGCATCACTCACATCTTCACTTCCTCCTGCCGTTCATTTCTTTGCGATGAAGCGCCAGCATGCTCTATTCTTTATCTTAACGCGAATGAATTCTTGTTTTCTTTTCTGTTTTTGTGTCACACCGTTCATTTATGTCAGCTGATGCAGAATAAAGAAGTAATTATATTTATAGAAATTGTTTTCAATAACCTCTCACGCATTTTCAAGCCTCTTAACGAGGCAAAGACAATGGAGATGAATGGATACATAAAAATGAGCGCGTAGTCTCAAAAGTGGCGATTAGCCACATTCAATGACACGACTCCTTTAGCACTTAGGAAAATGCAGAACATACTTGCTGTATTTAACATTTCGTTACTTGGCAATGTGACTGCTAGAGAACTCTAGACGCTGCTCCCCTGATTTTGTGGGATACACTATATAGTTTCAATCTCCCACTTAAAAGAGGCCTATGGTGCCCACATTAGAATTGACCTTTTGCTCCCTCAGAACTCTGTGGATAATTAGCGTATATACTATGTTTAAGAGAAGTTGTGTCTTGTCAGGTTCACGAGAGCAACTTTTTGCACTGTACAAAATTTGAGCAAAGCCGCATAGCAAATTCTTATGCACAAAATATTCTTCTCACTTTTTCGATACAGGATGACATACCAGCAACACCATGTGTGGCGTTCAGTGGGATGTCCCGAAGGATTCAGATTTCTTGTGGCTTATGGTCGATCATTCCAAATGCTTCAAGGTTATGACTGCAGAGGATGGACTTGCAGAGATAATGTGTGCATACTGGCTGTTTATTCCGCAGTGAGACCGCAAAGCTTTCAACACGCCTGTAGTGCTTGAGCGATTTTTTTTCTGGACCTCGGGAAGACAACGCCGAGGTCTGTTTTTATTAAGTTTCTCAACATTGTTGTCAAAGCCTCCTGTTCTTAGCTTACCACCGCCTTGGGACTACAATGTGAATCATCTTTGTTCTAGTATTAACTGCGCCATGTATTCTTTTGTTATTTTATACAATGTGCCAGTTTAACCTTCTAATTCGTATTGGCAAGCCAACATGCAGTGTGCTATTGCGATTTCATTTACATGGTAGAGAACGTGTAAAATTTCATAATAAATGTATGTTTGTTTTCAGTTATGAAAAAAACTGTGTTGTTTACATGTTCTTCGCATTTATCCTATGGAAATAGATATTTAATTACAGAAGGTGTGAAGAACAGCTTTCTCTAAAAGTGAAAACGATGCGTATAAGAGCAGCACTGTTATTTATGTATAAGCAGAATGTTTGAAATGAGCTAGATAACGCTGAACTCGCATGGTTTCGCCATGCCAGGTTTAACTGCAAATCAAGTTGCTGAAACGTGTATATGTCTGCATCCTGCGTGAGGCGCGCACACTGCTATGAGTATCATGTCTTCAATTGAACATTGTGTGTGTGTGTGTGTTTGTGTGTGTGTGTGTATGTGTGTGTATGTGTGTGTTTGTGTGTGTGTTTGTGTGTTTGTGTGTGTGTGTGTGTGTGTGTGTGTGTGTGTGTGTGTGTGTGTGTGTGTGTGTGTGTGTGTGTGTGTACACACATGCACATGCATACAGACGAATAACCCTCTTCTGTCTCGACTCACAGAGCCTCGAGTGGATATACATGAGATGCTTACTCTATGTCAGAGTCCAAATATTTATATTTAATTGTATGACATGAAAAGGCAGTCTGAATTCTATGTATAAATATAAGCAAGCTTACTGAAATGCATTGACGTTTCTAAAAGCCTTCTTTGTGAAGCGGACGAAACGGAGTGCCTTTTCTGTTATTACCCTTTGCAGTACCTAATCTCATGTCTTGTGCGTGCCCATTCGAGGCTCTTTGAGTGTCGATATAGCAGAGTGTGCACACCCTTCCAACACCCACGAAGAAGGGTGCTAAAATGCACGAACACCCTAACACCCTAATTTTATTTTGCTGGACACCCTTCTTCTAGGGTGTTGAGATAACACCCTGTCAGAAGGGCGTAGGCCAAAACATCTATAGTGTGTCCCTCTGGCGACAAGCCAGTTTACACCCTTAAGGGTGTAAAAAAGTTTAGTGTGTAAGGAACATATTTCCCACCGAGCTTAAACACCTCTATCTCCAATACTCCCAAGTCCTCCACCCTGTGACGGTTGCTACATCTGAAGTGATGTTTGAGAATCAACTGGACAAAATTTTAGCGACTCCAACGCAAGCAGCTACGAGGTGCTTCAATTTCTGTGGGAGCCACCGACACTTTTCTCTCTCAGCACGAGTTCGTCGCGCGGGTTTTCACCAGCTGCGATAATTTGTGGATGAATGTATTTGCCGCAGTGAGAAACGTCAGTAAATGCATTTACTGAATGCCTCAAGTGTAGGGCTATTATCTGGTCCATTTTTACATCCTAATTTAACGAGGAACTCAAGTTATTGACATTTGAATTGTGATCGGGCAGTGGGAATATACTTCCCTACAGACCTTCCACGATGCCAATCCAGAGGGTGCGATTTTCTCTTTCTCTAAAAGAGAACGCGCTCTACAGTTGAAGAAGCACTAGATTTGCACTTTTCTTTACCTGATGATGTAAACAACTTTTGTGACAGCGAGGAAGATGATTACGAGGATGAACATTGCGCATAATTGCTCGCTCGAATGGTGATGCAATGCACATTGACCACACGACTGCAAAGCAAGGCGCTGGCTCCTGGGCCAGTTTTTAAAAGGATACTGTTGAAAATAAAAGGCAGCAACGCACGTGCCCTGAAGGCCTTCCAAGGTGACCGAAAAACTTTAGGTGCACCAGACCAAATGCCGGTTTCACCTGTACTACATTTTCCCAGAGGACCATGAACATTCAAACGTTGCTGGTGCCGTTTAAGCGAACAAAATGACAAGAGGTCGAAGATTGTTTGCTCTACGTGCAACGTTCACGTTCATGCCGTACCATGCTTTCAAAAGTTTTCCCACTGGTGCGGTTCTGCCAAAGGCCCATAGTAAAGTATATACCCACCCTAATAATTTTATTTTAACATGGTATAAGGAACCTTTTGACGTTGCATTGGGTTCTTTGGATAATAAATAGCGTTTTCAAAGAACCTTGCATGAGTATTTACAATAGATAGCTCATAGGCGTTTAAGGGTTAATAGAACCCAGAACCGTCTCTAGACACCACAGAGCAAAAGCAGGCATAAACACCGTACGTTTGTCCATAATAAATATATATCAGGTTTCACTACTACAGTTCACGCGGAGAAACGTACGTCAGTGACAGGGGCGTAGCGAGAATTTTTTTCGGTGAGGTACAGTCGCGCTCAATATGACTTTCAACACGGGAGCGCGTGGCCGCACTAGTTCAGATTGCGCATGGCTTCCACTTCCCTTATTTCCATTACTAAACGTGTTTCTCTCACTTGGGTATGATCCCAAATAAGAAAATAATATTTAGTTGTTGAAAAAACCGGCAGATCCCACGCACTGTGGGAATCAATGTAATGCGAAGCAGTCAAATCATGCTTTACAAAATTTGCATGTCATGTTTTACATGTTAGGACCTGTCATTTATGTTCGTCATACAGTCACGTCGCGCAATACCAAATTTGGTGTATATCAAGCTAACGAAACGGCCGCGAGCGTGGCATGCAAGTCATGTCGCACATGCAAGTCATGATTTCCATATTACCACTGATGATTTATGTTCGTCATACAGTCACGTCACTCAATACCAAATTTGGTGTATATCAGGCTAACGAAACGGCCGCGAGCGCGCCATGAGCGTGGCATGCAAGTCATGTCGCACATTACAAGTCATGATTTCCATATTACCACTGGTCATTTATGTTCATCATACAGTCACGTCACTCAATACCAAATTTGGTGTATATCAAGCTAACGAAACGGCCGCGAGCGCGCCATGAGCGTGGCATGCAAGTCATGTCGCACATGCAAGTCATGATTTCCATATTACCACTGATGATTTATGTTCGTCATACAGTCACGTCACTCAATACCAAATTTGGTGTATATCAGGCTAACGAAACGGCCGCGAGCGCGCCATGAGCGTGGCATGCAAGTCATGTCGCACATGACAAGTCATGATTTCCATATTACCACTGGTCATTTATGTTCATCATACAGTCACGTCACTCAATACCAAATTTGGTGTATATCAAGCTAACGAAACGGCCGCGAGCGCGCCATGAGCGTGGCATGCAAGTCATGTCGCACATGACAAGTCATGATTTTCATATTACCACTGGTCATTTTTGTTCGTCATACAGTCACGTCACTCAATACCAAATTTGGTGTATATCAGGCTAACGAAACGGCCGCGAGCGCGCCATGAGCGTGGCATGCAAGTCATGTCGCACATGACAATCATGATTTCCATATTACCACTGGTCATTTATGTTCATCATACAGTCACGTCACTCTATCCCAAATTTGGTGTATATAAAGCTAACCAAACGGCCGGGAGCGCGCCATGAGCGTGGCAGGTAAATCATGCTTTTCATGACAAGCTAGTCATGATTTTCATGATATGACCAGCCATTTATGTTCGCAATACGGTCATGTTATGCCATACCAAATTTGGTATAAATCCCATTAACGATACGGCCAGGAGAGCACAAAGTCGTAGGCGGCTAGATAGCTAGATAGATAGATACGCTCAAAGTCGCCGAAGTTCGCTAAGAAATGCTTCGCATTTAATAAAAACAAGTTGAAGCCATGCGCAACCTTTGAACCCGTGACGCCACGCGCTCCCGTGTTGCAAGTCATATTGAGCGCGCCTGTACACCCATCCTTTATGTATATTTGCGCGTCCGTTTGTGCGTGTGTTTATACACACATACGAAATCAAAGATTTTTGTGGGGGAAGGATTACACCAGCTTAATTTGAGAATGGGTAGCATTACGACTTGCACAGAAAACAAGCATACGCGAAAAATACTGTCACGCGCGTTTCTTTCACTTTTACTGTATTCGGTTTACGCCCACAAAGACTGAACAAACCGCGCCTGCAGTGTTCGAGAAGGTTCACGCTTGTAGCAGATCATTTTGTTAAGATTGCGCGCAAGACGCGAACACCCAAGATTATTCGGGAGCCAGCGCGACGACCAGAGATAAGGCTAGAATGTTCGGCGTGTGATCTATAAAAGCCGTCGCGTTCCAACGATGATCAGTTCATCGACGGCCGACGCTCCGTTCGCCGCTATCTGTGCCAGTGTGCATAGCTGTAATCTGCCTTTACGTTTCACGGCCTTTCTGACGCCGACTGCTTGTCTCGCGCCCCCGTCGACCCGCCGCCGCAGGACGACCACGAGGATGACTTCTTCTTGGGAACCATAAGTACCGACGACTTCGCCGAACGACAGCGAGCCGACCCGGAACTCAGGGGCCTTATGGAGTACCTCGAAGGCAAGACAGACATTGTTCCGAAGGCATTCAAGCGAGGACTCGCATCGTTCCTCTTGCGAAACAGCGTTGTCATAAAGAAGAATTTCTCTCCGCTTCGAGCCGACTACCTTCTCGTAGTGCCTTCAGAAATGCGTCCAGAAGTCCTCCAGGCACTACAGGACTACTCGACGGCTGGGCACCTCGGACTTTCCCTCACGCTCGCAAGAGTACAGGAAAAGTACTACTGGCCGCGCCTTGCCGCCGACGTCGCCCGCTACCTAAGGACGTGCCGAGACTGTCAGCGACGGAAGACACCACCCACAAGACCAGCAGGCTTCCTTCAGCCGATCGAGCCTCCTCGGCGACCGTTCCAGCAGATCGGTATGGACCTCCTGGGGCCGTTCCCAACGTCGACTTGCGGAAATAAATGGATCGTCGTCGCTACCGACTACCTCACCCGCTACGCCGAAACAAAGGCCCTGCCTAAAGGCAGTGCCGCCGAGGTAGCCAAGTTCTTCGTTGAGAACATCGTCCTTCGACACGGCGCCCCAGAGGTTCTCATCACCGACAGAGGTACGGCGTTTACTGCGGAGCTTACTCAGGCGATCTTGAGATACAGCCAGACAAGCCACCGCCGGACCACCGCCTACCACCCACAGGCCTCACCGAGCGTCTCAACAAGACCATAGCCGACATGCTGGCCATGTACGTCGACGTCGAGCACAAGACGTGGGATGCCATCCTTCCGTATATGACCTTCGCGTACAACACGGCCGTGCAAGAAACGACACAGATGACGCCATACAAGTTGGTCTACGGACGCAGCCCGACAACGACGCTCGACGCGATGTTACCAAACGTCACCGAGGAAGAAAACGTCGACGTCACCGCCTACCTACAGCGCGCCGAAGAAGCCCGCCAACTCGCCCGTCTGCGTATACAGTGCCAGCAAAAGACCGACAGCCGTCGCTACAACCTTCGACGACGCTTCGTGGAATACCAGCCTGGCGACCGTGTGTGGGTCTGGACACCCATACGCCGACGTGGACTTTGTGAAAAGCTTCTTCGGCGATACTTCGGTCCTTACAAGGTGCTTCGACGTGTAGGCGCTCTGGACTACGAGGTCGTTCCCGACGGCATTACGAACTCTCAGCGGCGCCGCTCGCGGCCTGAAGTCGTCCATGTCGTGCGCCTCAAGCCATTTTACGCGTGCTAGTGGACCTGAGGACTGTACTTTTTGATTTCTTGTTGTACTTTCTTGCTTGTGCCTAGTGATTATTGTACTATCTCGCTTTATGGTTGTTATTTATTGTTGCGTGCATTTACCCCCCGCATGTTCTATTTAAAGCATCGGGACGATGCTTTTTCAGAGGGGGGGCATTATCACGCGCGTGAACAAACCGCGCCTGCAGTGTTCGAGAAGGTTCACGCTTGTAGCAGATCATTTTGTTAAGATTGCGCGCAAGACGCGAACACCCAAGATTATTCGAGAGCCAGCGCGACGACCAGAGATAAGGCTAGAATGTTCGGCGTGTGATCTATAAAAGCCGTCGCGTTCCAACGATGATCAGTTCATCGACGGCCGACGCTCCGTTCGCCGCTATCTGTGCCAGTGTGCATAGCTGTAATCTGCCTTTACGTTTCACGGCCACAAGTTCGGCCAAATAAACAGTTTCTTCTTTGACCCGCTGACTGTTGCCTTCGTCGACGTCAGGACCACGTGACAATACACTCACACACATAATGCCACAAACTTTCTAAACGAAACTATACTCCGCTCTTCGAGAAGCCCGAATATTGACAAGAATGCACACACGCTAAATAATGACGTGTTCACAGGGGAGCATGAAGTCGTCGCCAGTGAAGTGATTAGAACAAACCACCATAGTGTTCGTTACCTTCACTCTAAGAAAAAAAAAGATTCATAGGAGGATTACGAAGCCATGATTCTCTTCGGGTATTCACTTGACCCCTTTTGGATGGTAGACGCAGAGAAAGAGAGTTGGCAATTCGAGAACTCTCCTGAAGCGCGTGTCGATTGGCTTCCGTTATGAAGGCGCCACCGTATACGCCATACATGTCGCGCGTTTGCCGTTCGGCGCCGTTGGCACGGGCACACACTCTCGCACTGGCGCCAGGGAGCCTGCGCGCCAGGCCAGCCGCGCGGCGCCTCCGCCCTTCCGCCTGCTCTCTCTTCTCCTCTGCCTTTTGGAATGCGTTGTGCTGGTCGCGCGTCTTGTAGTTTTGAGTTCGAGCGAACATCCGTATTTGCAGTGGCGGCGGTCACGCCAGGCTCCGTGCTCGAAGTGACGCTTGTAGTGAGGAATATTTTTGAAGTTGCGGACACGGACTACGTGCGCCTCTTAACGGCGAGTGTACAGCTTTCGTAGGTACTAATTACACAGCATAAGCTGGGCGTCTGCAGCAGCTCTGCGGAAGTAGACTGCCAGCCATATTCAACAGTAGCCTGCGTCCGCGATGCTAGCTGTTGCAGGATGTTCAATTAAAACAGTCCCTTAACGAGTTGAGACCGCTATGCGCGTTGTTGTGCAAGTGATTGCATGGCTCATAAAATGAGTGATGTAATCATTTATCAAGGGCGATTACTTTCTGATCGCGCATTGTGTCTGAACTGCTGAAAGTGCTTGATATGGTTTTCAGATGCGCTTTAGTCAACGTCATAATAACATTTCCATCAATACTCGATCGAGTGTGCAGCGTGCTTCCACGTGTGGAAACGTGAAAAAAAAAGTTTGTGTACAGAGACGCACTGCATGTAATGACTAGAGACCGGATTATAGGCAAATGCCTATTTTTTTCCTTGCGTTCCTATCGCGCCACTTTGATATATGAGCATGAATTAGGGGTAAAGGAGGGATTTTATAGTGTTTTTATAGTGCCTATAAATGCCTATTTTGGGGGTTTGTGCCTAAATGTCTATAAGTGCCCGTAAATGCCTATTTTCAAAATTGGTGCCTATATGAACGCTATTTAGCCTCAAATTTTGCTTTCGAGTACAGTTTGAGACCGTAATTCATGTTACCGGGCAAAATTGACGTTTCGGAACTTTATGGGGTGCAACAACCTATAGTTCCCTAGTTGAACAAACATCCGGGAACCAACCGGTAGCAGCAGTGAAATGGGACGCGCCGGCCACCTTACCCCACCGCACTGACATGGCGCGAGCAGTTTGAGCAGGGGAGAGGAAAGGACGCTATTTCTGCAACCCTAAATGGGAGCACGTCCCAGGCGGGAAGGCGGGAAGAGGAGAGGGGAAGAAGAGGAGAGTGGCGTCTATGGCCGAGGACGTGGCGGGCGGCTTTTACCGCCGGTTTTCCAGTGCAATGTTAATATGGAATTGAAGCACCTCCTTGAAGACTTGGGCGTGGTGGGGGGCAGAAAACAGGGGGTGCCTGCGCGCAGCAGCAGGAATATGGAGAGCGAATGCGAAACCGTGGAGTGCCGTCAAGGGAAAATAGAAAGTAGGTAAAAAAAATCAGATGTGCACATGGCTTTTGTTTCGTTTGTAATTTACTCTTAAAGGGCGCTTCACCAGATCACATTAGAAATTTTAGTCAGATACTGGAAGTGTTCGCGTGCCCAATGAAGAGCTTTGTACGACAAGAACTTTTTAATTGGTTCATTACGAGCCGCGAAAGCATGATGCCGCGGTAGGTGAGATTGAAATCTATGCCACTCGCAAGCCAAATTCCTTCCCTGCCCTCTTCGGTATCAGAGAAACTCGGAGCCGGAAGATCACACGACGTTGACGCATCAACACGCCATGCGCACGCAAGATTACACTATGTGCACATGACATGCCCAAGCCAGGTCGTGCGCACAAGCGGTGTTGTATCGTTTCGGCGTTCGCTCTATAGTGTACTGCCTGTTTCTTTGGGATGGATCCGTCTATGCGTTTGGAGAGGCTGGCATGGATCCTGTATCCTTACCACGACACAGCGCGTCGCACAGCTGGAACTGCTGTAAGGAACGATGCACCAAAAACATGCTAGGCGTTGTCAGGGCTGGCGCCGGCACGACGCGGGAACGGCGAGAACACGAACACAAAAGAAATATAGGCAGCTAAGTCTCGCATCGCTCTCGATTCGAAGAAAAAACCAAAGAAAAGTGCGCACACATTCCGTTTGTATGTTTTCATATTTCTATTAACTTTCATTCGTCTATTCAAGCAACAGTTGCACAAATTACGCATGTAGCCTCGAATAATTCTCGCAGTTTCATGTACTACTGTGACATGCACAGGACCATTCCTTGTTGAACTTCACCTCCCCCACATTCGTGCGCGCGCCCGTGAGATAAAGGGCACGAGGCATTCAGTCTGACATTTCACCTCCTTCCGGGGAGCGTAGCGTTGCAAATCTTGGCAGACGTGATCATTAGCGCAATGCATACATTACACTTCTAGCTCGAAACGCTCAAACCTGGTAAGGGGCCCTTTATGGTGTTCACACAAAGAGGAGGAATTGACTCTGAGCTATTAGACCCGGCCAATACAAGGCTAACAGACCCTTCTGGCCTTTTAGCGGTCTGGCTATTGAATCCTGTGCTATTCTTCCCAGCCATGCCGAAAAGAAGCAGACCCAGGAGCGTGTTTATTCGATGGTGGACACTTAACTTACCATTCTGGACAATAAAAAGAGAGACTGTGTTCTGGAAACCGTGCCCGAAAAGGGACCATTGCATGGCTATGGTAAATCATTAACGCCTTTGTGCCATCATACAATATAACATTTGTTTGGTTTCCTGTCATAGACCAGGTCGCGCACGTTCTTATTCGAAAATTGAGTTTTTGTAAAAATTTATTGTGCCTATATTTGCGATTTTGGGGGCCTAAAACTGTGTTTTTCCTGCCTATTTTTGGCGCCTAAAACACGATTTTTTAGTGCCTAAAAATCCGGCCTCTAGTAATGACGTTCGGCTTTACAACAGAATCGAGTGAATATACGTGACAGTGGGAGCTATGTGAGGTAATTCTAACATATGCCATGTCTCATGTCGACGTAGACGGCGTCCGCGCGCGTTGCTGTCGTTCGGGCGCTCGTACAGCTGAGTATTTAAGAATGGGTTACGTTTGTAGAACACGCTGTCAGTAACCGCTCACGGCGTGCCCCTGTCTGCCGGAGGATGCGCTTGATTGTGGCAATATGCCGACGCAAAACCGGGCTTATTCTGGAAGCACTTTTTGAAGCGACTTATCAGAAAAGGAGGGCTTTCATTCGTGCATAACCAGTGCCTATCGTGAAACGCGGTTCCCGCCTTCTATTATGTGAAAATTAGTTTTCGTTAAGAAATTATTTAAAACGAAACACTCGTGTCAGATGTGTGTACAGTAACGGTGTGTTGAACAAAGGGTGGTTTAAATAAAACTAATCAGTCTGTGTGTTGGTTATTCCCAGGGTAACGAAGGTGTCCCTATGGTCTGGCCCTTCACCACTAGTGATAGGAAAATCAACAGCGGCGTTCGTAATGTCGACGAGGCACTCGGCCCTACATTTCCGTTGGTTGGACAAGACGACGTAGGAAAAGGGGTGAGTGGCAGCCACGCAAAGGAGCCTAAAACAATTGCCTTTGTTGTTTAAACAAAAGCTCACATCATCTTGTGCTGCAAGTTTGTCACCAAGTGACATCTTAGAAAAAGCTACTATATGAAAGCTGTTTTACACGTTAACGGCAAAAAAAAAAAACATGGTTCCTTACCATGCCTCTTTGCATTTGTTGTTTTGTTGTGAGCCTTCATTATGTATGTGTAAATCACTTATTGTGTAGGTATTGCAAACTCTTACTATGATTCCGTTTTCTCATTATGATATCACGTTCTTCTTTTCAGGTACCATTTTTCATGGCTGCTCACGCTGAAGAGAAGCGACAACATAGCAAGTCACAAGTCTGATTCCTCCAGCCTTCACGACTTTTTGATTCTTAATCATAAGGAATAAATATGGAAACATGATACCGATATCTGCTGTTTATTTTGCACGACATGACACTATGCACATCACAGTCACACATTTTGGTTGGTTATACAAGCATGTAAATGAGGAATACCTCAACTGCTTCAACTTTACTGGAAATGGTGCGTTTTGAGGAGTTTTATTAAAATAATGCTAAAATTTAACTTTCCTTTTCTTGCAGTCGCTGGGCACAACGGCAAGTAGTAATGGAGTTGCTTAAAATGAATACTTCACTATTTCCAGCAGTAGTCGCGCAAAAGTAGAGCATGGGTCAATTTAGTAGCTTAAAATAGCCGTAGAGTCGCTTGACGCTTCGGTGGGTGTCAACTGACCCGCGTAGGAGCTTCACCGGCAAGAATCGTCTGACTCCCTCATAAGCGCATAAGCGTCCTCCCACTCTTCTTAAGAGGGTCCGGGGACTCTCCTGAGCGCGCCGACTCTAACCCACCAAGAGAGTCACCGTGTCTCTTCAAAGAGAGTCGTGTACGTGGCAAGTCAGAACTCTCCGAAAAGAGTCAGGCATACTCTTTTTTTTTTCTTAGAGTGTTCTTTCCAATGCGCAAGTTTCTGATCTACGCCATTCTCCATCGCGCCTCGTCTGCATCCTTCGGGAAGTGATAGCACGATACGTTGCCACCTTCCCACAGTGATGCCACGCATTGAGGCACACAGCAATGGTCTTTGGACATAGCTTTCTCCTTTTATGAGCTCGCGCGTGCGGCATGGCGAAAATGAAGGGACAATGCGGCCGCTTCTCAAGGCGCGCAACGTGATATCTCATTTAAAGGTTGTCCCTGTTAGTGTCGTTTCCAGGCGCGGCCGCTAGGTGGCGAGCGCTCAGTTGGAATCGCGAATAAGCGAGCAAACATTGGCCGAGAGAACGCCCCCCAGCGCGTGTGGAGCGCAGGGGAGGAGTACGGCAGAGAGAGAGCCGTAAAAGGTGACGTCGGTGATAGGAGCGAGCAGGCCGCTGCGCCTGCTTGCTTCGGTTTGTTCATTGTTTCTGCTGCGTAGCGAAGCATCAGTTGTGCTAGTTCGCAGGGATTTCTTTCCGTTGCACCGTTCTCTTCTTTCGATTAGAGATCTTTGCTGTCCGACATTCACTGATTGTATTCGTGCGGGGTTGAAGCGAATTCGCGATGCCGCAGTACTGCGCGGCATATGGCTGTTACGGCGCTTTCGGTCGCTTTTCATAAGTTTTCCTCGGGATCAGAAGATTGCTGCAAAATGGGTCACTGCAGTTAAAAGAAAAGACTTCAAACGTTCGAGAGCAAGTGTGCTGTGCTCTAAGCATTTCCGTGACAGCGACTACGTACGGAGCCCGTCTCTGATGCAGTCGCTGGGATTGTCGACCAAGTCTTTTGCGACTGAACAGCGACGCGGTTCCTTCTGTGTTTCCGCACCCGAGGAAGCCCTCGCCGCCACCACAACTTGCTTGAATGCCGTGTATCAGCCATCAGGATCTGGGTATTTTTTTTCTGAATGAGTTCAGCACACAACTGGGCAAATGGTTCTGTTTTCTCTGTCAGTTTTCTTGCATGTCATGTGGAGAAACTGTCTGTTGCCTACATGTCTTAATTTTCTGAAACAGTGAAGGGCACTGTAAACACAAAGTTCCAACACAAAGCCTAACCACTGGTTCCTCACGTGATTTTAACAGACAGCTGATTTGACGAGTCAACTGGTGTACCATTCTGCTGCAGGGCCACTTCTAAAATTTCCTTGTTCAAGCACACATTTTTTAATTTACTTGTCGTCCTCACGCACCTGGGATGCTTCTGCCGGTCGCGAATCTGCCGAATTTCGAGGCAGCAGCAGCAATCCTCCTCTTTTTTTCATTTGCACGCAGTGCGTGCATGAGCACCTATGACGAAAACGTGTGAGGTGAGGTGCTTCCATGTTGAACGCTCTGATATGGCTTACGATGAGATCTCGAAATCGAGTACTCTACACGATAATCGCATACTTATGACGCAGCTGATATACGGCTTGCACTTCAACACAATATCATTATAATGCTGGCCATCATTCCGTAAAAGCAACGATATTGTAGAGAGAACAGCAATATATGAGCCAAACTATGCATGCGCAAGATTGAAGCGCAGTTCGGAGCACATGTCACCGCTGCGGCAAAGAGCGGCTCTCGTGTGGCTTTTTTTTTCCTCGCAATAGCACACTGACTAATCGCATGCTTCTTGCCCGTTGCGAAGTGTGACACTGGGTGAGTCAACAACGCTGCACTTTTAGCAGTGAAATTTACAAACAGCTGATGTTGCTCACGATGTGCGCGCGCAGCACGGACCGTGCCAATACGCGGCTAAAATCGAGTGCCAATGCCGCTGTTCCTTATCGGATTTAATATCCACAGCTGAACGTATCCTTTCTATCAGTTTACTGCAGTGAAATTAAGCACTAACATGCACCTTATACGTGCCAGTCCATGTTTACGACGCGAGTGAAGGTTGCCGGTTGGGACACGCTTTCTTGTGCCGCATCATCGGCGCTGGCAGCATCTTCGGTCGTCGCTCTTACAGTGGCGGCCGGCTCGAACATGTACGGATGCACAGTGAACTCGTTACGACCGTCAGAGTTCGCCATAACAGCAACTACACGCCGATTTCAACTGAAGCAGAACACCGACAACACAACACGGCATCGCCTGCTGGCATGCGCCGTCAGCTGTCTTCACGATACCGCCAGTGATGTCACGGAGCCTCGACCAATCACAAGCGGCGGCGAGACTCGCAATGCCGCCCGAAGCGCCTGTTGCTCGTTTTCGGTAAAATAAAGTTATTTGCGTTGGTTTATGCGAATTTTTTTACTTGATTTTCGAATTTGCTGCAAGAAACTACTTAACATGACACCATAACCTCGTTTTTTCTGTTTTTTTTAAGTGCTTGAGTGTCCCTTTAAGGAAGGCTTCAGGCTTCTCAAGCGCCGAGTGACAACTGCTGCAAAGGTTTTGTAATCGACGTTGAGAAGCGTAATTGGTCCCCATTCCTCCGGGCGAACTGACGATGGGTCATGTTCAGGTATGAACACAATACGACCATCGTAAGCTATCCGGGAAATCAAGGTTCTCAAAGCAGCGGCAAATAAAACAGGTGAAAGTGGCGCCAATGTCATCCCAAAATATCAAATAAAACTCAACGGGCAACCCGTCCGGCCCGGGAGCCGAACCAGGCTTCAGAGAAGACAATGCCTATTTCACCTCATCAGCAGATGGACTTGCAGAAAGTTGTGCAGCTGCGTCTTCTTGGTGGTACCGTGATGCGTTGACATAGTCGTACGAGCCATGTTTTCGAAGTGAGTTAAGAAGAGTGATCGATTACGTGCAGGTGGCGACGCAACGGGGAGGGCTTTGGCGGCTTGGGTAATCAACGCACTCGACTGTCTGAGAAGTGAGCTTCTCGCAAAGCGCAGACCTTCGGGGTGAGCACATGGATAACGTCTGCAACGCCAAGCAGCTGCCGACAATGACGATGCTGCAATAAGGCGTTGGAAACGTCCCCGTAGATCTCGCTGCCATGCACGCATCAGAGGAGTTGGTCGAGCGACCCGAAGAGCAATGCGTACGTTTGTGGCAGTGTCTGCTAGTTCTTCCGACATACGCCGTCTCAAAGCACGCCCTTCAAGAGCATTGTAGACGCCACTGTACCTTGAGCGCGTCTCACGATTCTGGACCGGATCCGAAAAGGGAGGCGCGCAAGACTGTAGACAAACTGCATGGAGCGCGAACGCGTGTCATGCAGAACGCAAATGTCAAGACGCCATGGTCTCACTGAGGAAGAAAAATTGGTAGCCGATCCACGAAGTGAATGCTGATGATGGAGCGAAGCTCCATTGACGAAATGATAAACGATATAAAGAATGTTTATGAAATCCCTCTGTCCATCCGTCTGCCCGTCCATGGATGGACGGACGCACGCACGGACGGACGGACGGACGGACGGAAGGATGCACGGACGGACGGATGGAAGGACAGAGTACACACTAAACTTTTTTACACCCTTAAGGGTGTAAACTGGCTTGTCGCCAGAGGGACACCCTAAGGGTGTTTTGGCCTACACCCTTCTGACAGGGTGTTATCTCAACACCCTAGAAGAAGGGTGTCCAGCAAAATAAAATTAGGGTGTTAGGGTGTTCGTGCATTTTAGCACCCTTCTTCGTGGGTGTTGGAAGGGTGTGCACACTCTGCTATATCGACACTCAAAGAGCCTCGAATGGGCACACACGAGACATGAGATTAGGTACTGCAAAGGGTAATAACAGAAAAGGCACTCCGTTTCGTCCGCTTCACAAAGAAGGCTTTTAGAAACGTCAATGCATTTCAGTAAGCTTGCTTATATTTTATATAGAATTCAGACTGCCTTTTCATGTCATACAATTAAATATAAATATTTGGAGTCTGACATATTGTAAGCATCTCATGTATATCCACTCGAGGCTCTGTGAGTCGAGACAGAAGATGGTTATTCGTCTGAATGCATGTGCATGTGTGTGTACGCACACACACACACACACACACACACACAATGTTCAATTGAAGACATGATACTCATAGCAGTGTGCGCGCCTCACGCAGGATGCAGACATATACACGTTTCAGCAACTTGATTTGCAGTTAAACCTGGCATGGCGAAACCATGCGAGTTCAGCGTTATCTAGCTCATTTCAAACATTCTGCTTATACATAAATAACAGTGCTGCTCTTATACACATCGTTTTCACTTTTAGAGAAAGCTGTTCTTCACACCTTCTGTAATTAAATATATATTTCCATAGGAAAAATGCGAAGAACATGTAAACAACACAGTTTTTTTCATAACTGAAAACAAACATACATTTATTATGAAATTTTACACGTTCTCTACCATGTAAATGAAATCGCAATAGCACACTGCATGTTGGCTTGCCAATACGAATTATAAGGTTAAAATGGCACACTATAAAATAACAAAAGAATACATGGCGCAGTTAATACTAGAACAAAGTTGATTCACATTGTAGTCCCAAGGCGGTGGTAAGCTAAGAACAAGAGGCTTTCACAACAATGTTGAGAAACTTAATGAAAACAGACCTCGGCGTTGTCTTCCCTAGGTCCAGAAAAAAATCGCTCAAGCACTACAGGCGTGTTGAAAGCTTTGCGGTCTCACTGCGGAATAAACAGCCAGTATGCACACATTATCTCTGCAAGTCCATCCTCTGCAGTCATAACCTTGAAGCATTTCGAATGATCGACCATAAGCCACAAGAAATCTGAATCCTTCGGGACATCCCACTGAACGCCACACATGGTGTTGCTGGTATGTCATCCTGTATCGAAAAAGTGAGAACAATATTTTGTGCATAAGAATTTGCTATGCGGCTTTGCTCAAATCTTGTACAGTGCAAAAAGTTGCTCTCGTGAACATGACAAGACACAACTTGTCTTAAACATAGCAGATACGCTAATTAGCCACAGAGTTCTGAGGGAGTAAAAGGTCAATTCTAATGTGGGCACCCTAACCCTCTTTTAAGTGAGATTGAAACTACATAGTGTATCCCACAAAATCATGGGAGCAGCGTCTAGAGTTCTCTAGCAGTCACATTGCCAAGTAACGAAATGTTAAATACTGCAAGTATGTTCTGCATTTTCCCGAGTGCTAAAGGAGTCGTGTCATTGAATGTGGCTAATCGCCACTTTTGAGACTACGCGCTCATTTTATGTATCCATTCCTCTCCATTGTTTTTGCCTCGTTAAGAGGCTTGAAAATGCGTGAGAGGTTATTGAAACAATTGCTATAAATATAATTACTTCTTTATTCTGCATCAGTTCACATAAATGAACGGTGTGACACAAAAACAGAAAAGAAAACAAGAATTCATTCCCGTAAAGATAAAGAATAGCGCATGCTGGCGCTTCATCACAAAGAAATGAACGGCAGGAGGAAGTGAAGATGTGAATGATGCATGCCCCCGCAGTATGCGTACGGTATTTTGTTGTCGTTTTGTCAGGTTTTTGTTTTGCAATTTAGTTTTATTTCCTGTGCAATTCAGTCACCATGCAACTGTATTGCTCATCACACTGCTATTCTCTGCTTGTGTTTTTCAATCGATACTCTAAGAATTTTGAAATCCTGACATGGAATGAATAACGTTCAGGAGCACTCAAGATTTTAAGTATGCCTTTTCTTTTACATATAAGTACAACGAAGCACGTTGAACTATGATTAAATGCGGCAGTAAAATAGCGATTGCCTTTAAAGTAAAACCAATTACCTTAACAAGAAAGGAACTATCATACAAAATATTACAGTGAAATGTACAATGAATGTGCTTGTCGCATCACACCACCGGAAGTTGTATGAACAGATAACATAAAACACAGAACATTTGTGTTAAATGTACGAAACACCACTTAAAATGAAGTAAACTTTGTTAGTATACAGCTGACATGCACAATTATATGACAAAAATGCCCTTCACAAGCATAGACACAATAACGCTGACAGAGGATCATCTCGTATGAATTTCTTGAGTGATTTCTCACTGCGTAAAAGTAGTGGATGTCACTAAGCAAACAAAAAAGGCACAAAAACGACCCGAGGCCTCGCAATCATGTATCAATAGCAATTATGTTAAAATGATTCTTGCTTACACTCATCAGATAAAAAGCAAGTATATGCTTGCAGGATCAACTGCTGTCTTGCAAAGTGACATGCAAAACAATGCTCTCAATGACAAAACACCATCTTGAAATTATGTGCTGGCTAAAGTGAGCCTATGTTGCAAGGCTATTATATACACTGCAAGGTATCATTAACAGAAAATGAATGGAAGAGCAAAATGCAATGTCATGCATTACAAAAAAAAAATACTGGCTGACCCTCACAATTTCCGCGTTTACATCTGTCAAAGCAATAAAAGCATCTGTGTCACACGTTATCTGTTGGCATCTCTTGTTTTGGTACAATGGCATAGCTGTCTTAACTGCACAATTGGCCTCGGCTAACAATAGCCACTTGGCTGCCATGCGGTTTGTTTCAATTTTCGTTTGCTAACATGCAGTGACATTGGGTACTTAATGTTCTGTATACTCACATTCTCTTGCACAAATAAAGCTGTGTGTGCTGTTCATTCCTTCATGTTCACAGAAACTATAGTCAGTGCTGCATGTGCCAGGATGTCTAAAAAAATTAAAATTATGGAAGATTATTTCAGTAGGAAGCAATGAATGATTTCAAGCATTCATAACAAAGTTAGTGAAGCATTTCAACAGTATCTGTAACTACCTGCTTTCAAAAGAATGGCAGGAAGGGCAGGATGGAAGCTTGGCATGAGAAATTCGGAAATAGGGTGTGTGTACTGGAGCCGACGTTTCGACAACTGGACCGACCTTTTTCCAGGCTGCAAATGATTTCCCTAGCGCTTTTGTGGTTATGCTTTATACCCTCTCCTCCAATGCAAACAAAGGAGGAGGAGTCGGCAAATTCAAACGCGGGGAGGGGGGGTGAGTATGAGAGGTCGCCGTGACCAATTGGGTGAGTGAACAGAAAGCTTTCCGTGAAAAAAAAAAGAAAAATAGAAGATCGCAGGGGAGGGGGGTGGAAGGTACACGTTTCGCTGTATTATTGTTTTCGGTTCACAGTGGTTGTTCAGAAATTACCAGAAGGAACTCATCGGTTTCCTTTGTCTGTGTGCCATATAGCATGGATTCAAGAGCTCTCTTTGAAACGTTTAAAGACCCTGGATGGAGTGTAAGAAACTTGTGGATAAAGTATGACTGTATTTTCTCTCTCTTGGTGACCGCAACGTTGACTGAAGGATGTAAGCTTTGAGGGCAGAACCTGCTTCATTAATATGCTGTGCCACTGTTTTCGGTAATTTCTTCGTCGTCACAGCATTTTAGTGTAGCACGGAACAACTTCCACGACATCAAACATCACATTCTTCAAACTTCCGGTCCCCAAGAGATAGAAAATATAGTCATAACTTGTATTCACAAGTTTAATATACTCCAGCCAACAGGTAGAAACGTTTCAAAGGAGGCACTTGAATGCATGCGATATGGTACGTAGGCAATGGAAAGCGATGAGTGTTAAGGCTTCCTTCTAACAAGTTCTGTCCTGCCATTACTAACTGACAACCATAATACAGCGAAACGTGTACCCCCCTCCCCGCCTTTTTCTTCTCGCTCTTTTCCTTTTTTTGTTGACGGAATACCTGTTTCCTTTTCCCTCAACAATTTCGTCGCGGCGACCTATCATTGTCCCCTATCCCTGCGTTGGCAGTCGCCCTGTCCTCCATTTGTTTGGATTGGAGAAGAGGGTATGAAGCTCATACACACAAGCGATAAGGAAAAATCAGCTGCAGCCATGAAAAAAAAAATAAGTCCACTTGTAGAAACGTATGCTCCAGTACACATCCCCTGTTTATTATTTGCTCGTTACTTGCTTTCAAGAAGCTTGTGCAGTGTTCATTCAACAAAGCAGTGGCTCAATAGGGTAATGTGTTCACTTTACCATGCTTGCATGCAACACAAATGTGATAGCCAACTTTCACAGAACACATAAATAAAAATTTTAGGCAGTGATTAAGGATAATAGGAATGAAGCTGTTACACTCCTACATTTGAATGTAAGTCTATTCAAGCTGTGAGTATTTCTACACAGGAGGGCCATGAGTGTACTGCCGAATTATTTTCTTGTTTGAAAAATATTCTTTAAGGCTTTAAGAGAGGGTGTTGAATAGGAGTAAGGATCAATGACGCAAGCGTAATGAACTGCAGCAAAGGGGTGAGTTGGGCCAGGTGGTTTGATTTCATGCTTTGAACAGCGCGAAAAACAAAAACACATAAAAGAGGACTAAACAACACAAGCGTTTGTGTTATTCGGTCATCTTCTGTGTGTTTTTCTCATTTGTGCTGTTTGAAACATGCAGTGTAATGGTGGCAGTCTGTGCATGTTGTCAATCAATTTATAAGAAAGGTAGCACTTGAAGGAAAACACAGACAGAAAAAGGGACACACACAGCCGCTATGAACAGCAAACTTCAGACCCATTGAAAGGACTTTGCTGACAGGTCTGAGAGGTTGGCCGCCTAATACGTATGGACACAATTCCATTGTGCCAGCCTCTTAGTAGGGAGCTGTTCAGGCGATTGTATCCATGAGCTATGTGGCCCAGCTGACAAAACTGAAGTACCGTCAGACCATCTGGGTGTGCGCACGTGTGTGTGAACACACCTTTTCTTGCTCATGTTCTCCATGTGCTCTGACCTTTCTTAAAAGCTGTGTCATTATAACAATAAATGGTAAGTATACGAAATAAACATAATAAATTTGCAGGCACTGAATAAAAAAATAAGAAATGGTATATATCAAGAAGTAAATATTAGATACGTAAATGAACATGTTTCATTTCCAATGCATGTATATAATATTCTAAGAATGGTAATGAGTTATTTCTACTCTGATAAGGCAGACTGCACCATTTCAAATGCCACAAAGACACAATAAGTCAATAAATATACCCATTGGTATATAATGAAAGGTACATATGCCCTCAGTATCCTAACCGACTTAATTGTCTAAAAGAAAAACCAGGCTAATTGTAAGTTCAGTGGCAGCAGCTCCTTGAACAGCTTTGTTAGTTTCATGACAAAGAAAATTTTTCTGATCCATGATAGCGCATAGAATAAACTTCTTTGCCCATCGATGACAGTGGTACGCTGGGTACCGCTTGAATGTCTGTTGCGTAGAAAAATAAGTGTGGGTCTCTATAAAAACACAATGATTGTAATATTTTTTCCAAATTTAACGTGTACAGCTTCTTGCAATTCAACTACAAGCCAAGCTGCACTAACATTCTGGTGTACTCACGTCTTGTTCTGAGCCTCGTCGGATCCATTTTCCATGCTCTTGGCAACATTTGCATAGCATGTTCATTCCAACAGACTTTTTTCATCGCTTAGTTAATGTATCAGTGGCTTGTGAAACCTTCTGGAGTGGTGTTATCTTCGTCAGAGTTGTGAAGTCATCCCAGAACTGCATAGAATAAACAGCAGCCAACATTCTGAAAGAAAATGTCAAACATCTCACAACGAGTAGCCTTGTCTACAGTGTTCTTCTTATCTTTAAGAGTAATTTCTGGGGGCACCAAGATATCCCGTCTTCCCAATACAAATAGAAGATTACACATTAAGTATTTGTATTTCACTGTGAACTGTAAAATAAATATAATTGTATAAGTTGCCTGATAATTACCACAATACAGTTAAGACTAGAAATAACGTCCCCATACCTTCCTTGGGTAAATTGTCTGTTGGTTTTGATTAAAGTAGTTTTTTAAAGAAAATACGAGCTTTTAGGTTTTCTTTTGTTCATTCATCGTGAGGTTCTCGTGCTGGCAGACTTCATGCCTCCAGGCAACATGCGAGAGATTATTGGTCAGCGTATCACCTTTTGCGTGTAATGTTTGGTGCTTATCCATTGCTTTCAGACTATGCAAAAGAAAACCGCAATATCAACCTTTTCTCTGTCTGGGAAGCATAAAACTCTGGGGCAGCCATTTCGGCGCTTCTTGCAGACAGGCGAACTAGCTTTTTGCGCCCCTTTATAGTTTGTGAAAGAAACAGATAAGCACCACGCATCACATGGAAACGACAAGCTGTCTACTTGTGTGTTTCCGAATGCTTGGAGATTTTTCCGACCAGATTCAGCTTCGGCTCGCCTTCATTTAAATTTTGTCACTTCCCTGACAAGGGTCGTTCTGGTGTTAGGCAACAGAGAGACCGAGCTTCGTGCGCGCCGGGCCCGATCAGTTTCAATTTCGCCACTGAAATTCGTACCACGCGCAACCTTCGTGATGAAATGGAATGGAAAACAACTTTATTGGGCCTGCGCAACGCGACTGGGTCGCGCACCCGGCTCAGTCCCACGTAGAGACCGGCAAGCCGGCCTTCCGGGTACCTCACGGAACAGCCGAGCCTTCCGGCCCGCCGGACAGCCGTGAGCTGATCATGGGAGCGGAGCTTTTTAATTGGTGACTTGAATGTTGTTATATTAATGAGAAATAACAGACAATAAAATTTATCGTCTGTTAGTTCTAATATTGTGTCTAACAAAGAAAAGCGAGCCCTTAAAATTTCCACTTCGTTCCTTCGTTGTTTACATTAGAAAGTTGTAGAGCATGGTAATTTATGACATACTTATTTTTTAGAAATCACGAAGGTTGCGTCTTCAAAGGAGTGGGAGAAGCAACCATCGTGATTTCTAAAAAATAGGTATGTCATAAATTATCATGCAATACAATTTCCTAATACAAACAGCACTCAAGTCCTCAATTAAAAAGTTAACTAAACACTTTTGTTGATTAGTCGCATCGACGTCATTTCAGATGCGGACAAGTATTTCCGCCTTGACATAAAATTCGTGTGCCAGAACGACAGGAGCCTGAGTGCCATGGAATTTTTATAAAAAATCTGTACAGTCTAAAAAAAACACGTCAATGTGTGAGGGCTTGTTCAAGTTTGTGTCGCGAGGAAAAAAAACACTCCCTCCACGACAGCGGGCGAAAGTGCAAAAAAAAATCATTATATAAGGTCACTTTAGAAACGCGAGATCATATTTGCACGGTACGTTGTTGTATTTATGTGTTTCTAAATTGTGAGCGAACATAATTCAGAAATTGTGTTCGCGCTTAGGTAAAATATGAACAGATGCAATTCAATTATCACTAACACTTGTAATCAAATCATTCTTGATGGGGTCACAGACAAGCAAGCGCATAGTGTTGCCTATTGCTTCAACGCAACTGCCGACGTTTAGCGATAACACGACCGCAATCCAGGCGCGCGTAACGACAGAACACACGAAGCTACGGCCATCTCAGCTCTGCACATTACTTAAAAGGCGCGCGGGCCTTCTATGCGTTTAGCCGCTACGACCGCCGCCACGCGCAGCACGCACGGCCAGGCCGACTTAAGGCGCGCTCTCCTCTCTCCCTTTTACAGCACACATGCCGAAGTCACCCGCTCTCTCTCTCCGATTTCACCCATAGCTTCCGCGAAGAAACGGCGTGCGTCAAGGCACACTGCCTTTCTCTTCACAATCACACACTTTCCCTTTCACCCACAGCTTATGTGTCCCTAGCCGTAGTTAATATTCCAAGACATTTTATTTAAACCAAAACAAGCCGAGAAAATTTAAAGCTACCAAGATCGCAACATGCCCTAAGAGCCTCGACTACAGTCCGCGATCTGTCTCCATAAAAGCACTAAGGGATAGGACCATTATAAACATCACATTGGAAAAAATCTCATAACTATGAGCTTGTGCTACTTAGAAAGATATGAATTCATAAGCAACTCAGTTTGTCCATGCTGTTTTGCTCTCGCTCGGGAAAATTGCTTGGACAGACATTTACAACCGATTTCAAGAACTAATTCAACTGATAAAATGAAATATTTGGCAGGAGCGTCCAATTTTTTCCATAAAGAAGAGTAAGAACGTAAACAATCCGCATCGTGCACGCTATGTGAATGCAACAATAGAAAACACTCGAGAACGTTCCAACTTCTATACACTCAAGGCCGATAACACACCCAAGTCTCTACGAAACAGGTGACATTGTTGAACAAATAAAAGTACGCGTCTCAATAATGTACCCGTGCTTTAAATGTGCATTCTATGAAAAGCGATGTCCGCCGTCAAACTTTAGAATGAACGACAACCATGCGTTCCGGAGCTGAGCGAAGTTGAGCCGCATGCACGGCGAATCAAGTACAACGGCGCACGGCGAACTCGTTCGGCCACTGTCTCGTCGCAGCCGATCGCATCCCGCACATCAGCACGTTTTTTTTTTTTTCTTAGGTGTGTGTGCGTGAAATTCCTATGAGAGGATAATGCGATTAGAACGTCAACATTAAGGCTTGCGACCATTAAAGGCCAACTCCGGCGATTTTTTGACCGTGTCAGGATAATGGTGCTTTTATGTTCCTGAGACACTCTTGTCACGCGCCCGATAGCTGAAATGCTCAGCAAATTCGAAAATAATTTTTAGTAAGCAAAAAAGGCGCAATACCGAAACCAAAACCCAACCGAGTGTACTGTCCAAGTATGACGTAGTAGTTTGTTACGAACCGGAAGTCGTGCAAGGCATGCTGGTCCCGCCGGCGCGGAATATCACACGCTCCTCCACAGAGAACAGAAAATCGCACTCCAAACCAGCGAAGCGCCGGCCAAACACCGTCAGCTTGTGACCAGCACAATATACGCTGTAGCGGCCACAGTTAGCGAACCCATCGGCTGCGTCACTTCCGTCGACCGGCAAACCAACACGTCACACACGCAATGTTGCCAATAATTGTGGGAAGCCGGGTGGGCTTTTGCAGACAATCTTTAAAATTCATTTACAAACAATCAGCGCATGTCTCAAGCTTGAAATTTGGCATAAATGAGGGAAATGTGCAAAGGAACGTACCCAGCGAATTTCATTGAGATCCATTGACTTCGAAAAAACCTCCGGAGTTGGCCTTTAAAGAGAATCGAAACAGGCCTACCTACGATGTCGAAATATGCTGTAAATGCGAGCGCGCGAACGCACGTACGCGTGTAAACAAATCACACAGACCGAACTCAAAAATGCACGAGCTGTAAAGTAATACAGAAATTCGCACACCTAATTTTACTATTAACAACACTGCTCTGGTGAACAGTACTTAACTCCCAATAGTACGTACAAGCGCACATTTCCAGCATTCAAATACGTAACTATGCGGGTGCGCAGCTTGTTGCAAAAAACGGGCCTCGACTTTCGTCGAGCGTGAAAACTGATTACTGGAGCTCTCAACAAATACAGAATTGAATAAATAAACGGTTACTTGCCTGTAATTAGCTGCATGACAGCAGCACTTGGGACCGAAGAACAGGACATGCGGCAACTGCTTGTTTCACGGCGACCAAGGAACCTTCTCCCAAGGAGTACGATCGTTTTGCTTGGACGTGCGGTACAGTCAGAAGACACGGATTACTCAGCGCACAAAAAGCGACGTTGCAACGTGGTCAGCGAAAGCGACGAACAAGTTCAACAAAACAATTAAAACGCATCAATACACGGCGAATAGCACGGAGGAAACGTCTTCGGCGGCACGGCGGCACACGCGATCACACGATGGAGGAGTGAGCTACCGAAGCTACCACAGTTGCCAACAGTGCAGGTATTTTGCGCTATGTTTGAAGTGGAAATCATAGTGGCGGCCGTGACGTATTCGTTGCTGACCAAAATCTGTGCTTGAAGTAAAAACCACAGCCTTTGAGATTTGTGGCTACGACTCGAGGAACATTGTGCTTTGAGGCGGGAGTTTCTGTACCACGCTTATCATTAAAACACGATGATTATTAATTAAATATTCTAAATTAAAACATGTGCATCCTAATTGGCTCGTGTAGGAAGCGGTGCGCTGCGGTGCGCCAACGTCGGAATGTAGGATGACTGCGTCACTTGAGAACTTGAGGGCGCTCGCAAATCCACCCTTGTCCTTGAGAGAGTGCGCAAGCATCGTGCGTTCTATGCGCCCCTCACTCCCCGCTCGCTTTGCTTCTTTAAGTTTAAGGGGGGGGGAAGGGGGGAGGGGGAGACTGAAGTCTGCTCTGAACATCGCCTGGGCATGCTTTGGCGCCGTTAAGCGCTCTCGGCTCTAGACGCGTCTGCTTACAGAGGCGTCACTTGCAGGGGGCAAGAGTACAACGTATAGTACATGCTGATATGCCGTTGCCGCTCTCCTTGCCTCCTCTCACCACTTCTTTCATGCTCTTCTCCCCTTCTCAAAGGCGCTGCGCCGGCTGTGCCACGCTCACAGTGCCATTTGCTGACCTTTCTTTCCTTCCATTTTAAATAATCACCCCTCCGTGCTCCCGCACGGGTTGCAGAAAGTAGTGCCTTGTTTTCCTCTTTGATCAAGCACGTCTCGTACTGGAGAAGCTTGTGAGAACGACGCGCGCTCTAACAGCCACCATGATTTCGGATTATCGCAGCTACCAAGTTGGCGCTACATCTTAGGGTCTTTCTCATTTCGGAAATTTGCCCATCCATATAAATAATCGCGTAAGGTTTCCCATATATCATAAAGATATTTTTTTCTTTCCACAGTGTAATGGATCGAACTTTCCGATCTTTGTTCTGAGCGTAGTTCGTACAAATATTCGCTGACATTTATTGAGGAAGATATAAAACAGTAGGACGCATGTCGTACCAGTGCGCATAAGAAAGTGTTTGTGGATTTTCTTGTACATTTTCACGATTGTTCTAATAGTGTTCTGTGAAGCAATGATTCTTCATGATTTGTCAGTGTGAAAATAAAATATCACGAGAAATAACAATGTGCCAATGGCTCCACCATGTCCTTGTTTTTGGGATGCCACCGACATTGTAACCTTAGAAAAGGCAGTACAACAGACACGTTACGCAACGCGCGTGATTCTAACATGCAAGCAAAGGCGTGCGCCCGAAGGGGGGCAGCCCCCCCCCCCCCCCCGAGTCACCTAAGGAGGGGGGGGCGCAAAGTCTGCCCCATACATTGACTTAATAAGGAGCGGGGGGCGCTGGTATGAGCCTTCGCCCCCCCCCCCCCCTTCTGAAGGGGAACCCTGCGCACGCCTATGCATGCAAGCATGGATTCAGCTTAATGCTTACATGTGCACCAGCGACCACGGTGGTCTAGTGGTTATGGTGCTCGAGTGCTGACCCGCAGGCAGAGGGATCGAATGCCGGCCGCATTTTTCGATGGAGGCGAATATGCTTGAGACCTGCGTACGTGGACTTCGGTGCACGTTAAAGAACCCCCAGTGGACTAAATTTCCAGAGCCCTCCACTACAGCGTCTCTCATAATCATATGACGGTTTTAGGACGCTAAACCCCAACAATTATTATTATAATTATAAATGTGCACCCTTCATCTCTTACATTAACACCCTTATGAAAGGCTTTAACACCCTCTTTGCATGCACACCCTTCTCTTAGGGTGTATATAAAGCAAAAAAGGGTGTTGTACCTAGGGAAAAAGGGTGTAAATATTAAAAACACCCTTTTTACACCCTTAAGGGTGTAAAAATGTTTAGTGTGTACGGTCCATTTAAAACCTATATGCGCGCTATGAACGCTCTATGTATATTAATGTAACACCTGTGTTTCGGTCCGACGGAGAGCTACGACGACGGCGACAACTGACATGGTGCGAGCCTAAGGAGCTTCACTCCTAAAAAGGAAAGCAAGCCTCGAGTGCTACTGGTCGATGATCAGATACATAAACAGGGGATGATGGCAATGGTGACACATAGCATCGCGACACATAAGAAGCAGAAACTAGCAAAGGCGGCCAGTGACCACGCACTACGAGACCTGCAGCTGCAACAGCAGAAACAGCTAGTCGTGACAGCCACTCGCAAAAACAAGAAAAAGGCCAAGCCAAAGGCGGCAAACACAAAAAAGAAAAACAAAAGCCCCCTTTCAGCCATCTGAACCGTCAGCCACTTTCGTGGCGGCCACCACCGCAAGCGTCAGCACAGCGAAAGTCCCGGCTGCGTGTTCAACTACATGCGACTCCCAGCCTACTCCTCCGAGCTACGAGCCCATCAAGGCGCGCTTGGCAACGGAGGCAAGCAGGACGCAACAGCAACAGCTGGAGCAGCAGTCCGTCTCAGCAATAGGCAGCTGGCTGAAACACAAAGCCAGTTTCCGTCGTGTCGTGTGCGCGCCGAGGCAAATGCCTCACTCTGACTTTCGAGGGCACCACCATGCCCTCAGAAATCTTACTTTTTAAGCAACGCCAAGTGCGCCCGCGCCTGCCGCGGCCTCTTCAGTGCTCCCGTTGCGGCCGCTACGGTCACGCTACGGCCACCTTCTCGCGCGACTTACGCTGCGGCGACATCCACGCCACAGGACCGTGTGGAGCAGACCAACCCCGCTGCCTCAACTGCAACGGGAAGCACGCCGCAACTGAGCCGCGCTGCCCTTCCTGGAAGCTTCAGCGCAAGGCCGTCGTCATCCCCGCCTCGTCCGATGGAACCGTGACTCGCCGCCAAGCGTCGCAGCGCGCCAGGACCGCTGTTAACACCACCAACATGCGGGGCAGTGTGGTGGTAGAGAAGGGCCGCTCTTTCCGGGACGCTGTTGCCGGCAACACCGGGACGGACTCGGCGGCCTCCACGACCGCTCCGGCGGGTGCTCCAGCTCCCGTCATCCATCCAAGGGACGCAATGTTGGCCGCACTAGCCGCGGCCTTATACGTGCAGTGCTTGTGATCATACCAGATGAATCTCCAGCGCGTGGATTTCGTGATACGAATCTCGCCGCGCACCATGCCATCGCCCTGAAGGATTAATCTTCCAAGCAACGCTCGTATGTGTTCTCCCTGTCCCGTCCTCGTCACTTCAGTGCCGCCCTTAACTTATGATAATCTTCCAAGGACACCCACATTGCAGTCAACCGGACTTGCAACATGGGAGTTCATCTGACCGCATTTTCTTCAGTGCCAGAGCTTCGTGCTCCGGCTAGCGCTACATGCGCTTAACCCATTTTAACGTGGCATCAAGCCCGTTTTTAAAGACCATGGTCTTTCTTGGGATACTTCAACGCAGGAATTTTGGTCTGTCTGTCTGTCTGTCACCCAATTCATCCACCCGGCTAAAGTATAACCACTGCTGAACGACCACCCATCTTAAACAAGGAGCTGCGCTCATACTTGTGGACATTGTCGAATAAAAAGCCAATAGACAGTTATAGTATAGCGGGCTTAGCGGGATAGCGGGCTTAGCGGAATAGCGGAATCGAAGTGCGCATGCGCTGTACGCTAAAAGACCCGTAGCGCGTACCGCACGCACGCTATATTTCAGATTTAGCGTTACCGTGTTTGCGTGGTCTACGTTGTGTACGTAAAACATGTCGGCGGTTCTGGACGCCCGCTCCGAACTGAATTTAGCGTTCGTGGGGACGGGCCCACTTCTTTCGTAGCTAACGACTGTGCAAAATGGCTTCGCTTGCCTTCAGGTAGCTTCGACGACCTAGTATTACGGAAAACTTAGCCTAGTTTTTGAGATCGCTTCCCATTTTGAACGTCCCTAGGCCTAACTAGAAGATCGGTGTAAACAAATCTACAACATAAAAATTCGCGCTTTTGGTGCGTGGTTCATACTTATTTACTTTTATTATTACTAAATAAAAGTACTAATATTGCTGCGCGCGGAGATGCAGCCGAGAATTCTCAGTTTTTTTTTCTTTTCACTCTTTTTAATGCATTCACCCTCCGCTAGGTGACGCCCCCGTGCCAGCTTGGGTACGTAAACGCTATCCCGCTAAACTATAACGCGCTGTCCGAAACGCACGTTTGCGGCACGTTAACGCTATTAGGGTCTTTTAGCAAGTTACGGAAATACGGTACGCAAATACGGTAATACCGTACCGGCTGACGAGTGCGCATGCGCGAATTTTACGGGTACGGAAAGGCTTTCCGCACGTTTGCGGGACCTATCCGCATACGGTAACCCTGCGTACCGATTTTTTTCGAGCCAAGCCAGTTCAAGTCAAGACACAACGGCACAACCAGGCTAGGATTGCTAGGGTGATCAGGCACTGCATGTCTGCAGACACAACGAAAGAAAAGAAAAAAAATGCCGTCGACTACGGCCAGTCCACCAAGCTCGGCATCGCGCTTGCCGACACCTCGCGTGCGATTTTCGGCCGCCGACGATTTGATTCTCGTTGGAGTAGTTGCCGAAATCAGGCCCATGTCTGACCCCTCAAGGTGGCAAGAAGTTGCCAAGATTGTGCAAGAGAAGACGGGCAAACTCTGTTCTGCCCGTCGCGCGAGGGAGCGATTTGATTTGCTCCTCGTTCAATTCCGTCGGAAGGACAACGAGAACCGTCGCAAGTGAGTATATTATAAGAGCAACGTTTCACCGATACGCTGTTCTGTGACACCATCGTGACTGAGAGTATGTTTGCTTTAAATAACATAGGTCTGGAGTGGAAGAGGATTTTGGGGACCTCGACCAACTACTTCAAGAGCTCTCGGATTACGCGAGAGATTGCGGCTATAAGCCGCGAGCCGTCGACAGGCAGCGCAAACAGCAGAGCACAGCACCAAGTGCCGCAGATAGCGAATCACCTAATTCGTCTACGCGGCGTGTTGCAACGCAATCGTTGCGGATGAAAGCAGCTGCTGATCGGCTGGCCGTTTCCACCACGACTTACGCTGCTGTGTCCGCGGCCGCTGCCGACAACCATCCAGAGCTTGGTAAGGTTCATTTCGTACTGTGTTGTTTCCGCAGCAGTTAACGTTGAAGAGTTTCAAAGAACGCGAGCCTTCCGGTCACTTCGGCCCGTGCTTGGGAAGAGCAACGTTACGATTTTTAGCTTAATCTTAAACAGATAGCTTGCCATTCAAGGCCACCTTTTCAAAGGCCAATTGAACGCCCGACATGCCACATATGCAATACTAAACATAATGTATCGAAGCGCCGATGTAAGACTAGGCTGCTGAAACATTTCAGCTGCAGATGGTTCAACCAGTGGTGTGCTAATTGCTAAGGAATTCCATCTTGTGTCCTCGTCAAGGGTCCATTCATACTGAGCATGGTTTCGCGTGATCGTAAGACCTAGCAATTACAGGCAACACCTATAGGCACAGCATGGGTAAACATGCAGATGACTAGCACTGCAGTATTTTTGTTTTACCCATGCTCACTAAGTATGTTTCATTCATTTCTGTCAAATTTGGTAGCAGCATCGACTATGTCGTGTTCTGTGTGCTGCTGTAGTGAACAACTAACCAAACAGCATGCATTACCCTTTTTATCTGTAGCTACTAATGTCAGCACTTCGTGCTGCACACAATGCTACCCATCGCAGCTAAATGGTAGCCTGTTTCAAAATATGCATTTGTCTGGGTTGCTACCTCAATGTGGCAACATGCAACTGCCTTGCCTAAGCGAAGTGTTGGGAAAACCTTTTGAGTTACTTTTTCTGCAATGCTTTTGTGTTACGTTGCATTAAACAGCTGCATACTTCTTTATGAGCAGAGGACCCAGACCCAGAATTGACAGCACAGGACTATCTGCTCAGCATGTATTCCACAGAAGATTTTGGAACCATGTCCGAGCCAGATGAAACCTGCACACTGAGGCCCGAATGCCGTGAAAGTGGGGCTGAAACGGTACAACCTGAAGACGCAAGTGAAAACCCTGGCACTGGAAGCAGTCGAGCACATACTGTGGGCCAACGCTCTGGTGACGCCACTGATGAAGGTATGACTTTTGCATTTAATTAGATCTTGTCTGCTTAACAATGCCACTGTGCGCATTAACGGCATTTGACTATTTCATAGTGCCATATTAAAGAAGACGTAGTTAGTAACTCTTAACATTGTCACCTTTTATTTTTATGCAGCTTTGTGCTCAACAAGTCTCTTGCATTTCTAAACCAAGGGAAGTGTGTATTTCTTGTCTCACAACAGTTAGTGCCTTGTGAAACAAGAAATGCATGACTGATAGCGTAGTCAAACCTCTGCCTTCAAAACCAATGGCCGCATGCTGTAATCATACGCCACAATTGCTGATGGAAATAGAAAGACTGTGAATTATGGTGACAGAATCAAGCATTGTTTCTGCGATTTGAGTAGGACTGATATTATCAAATTGCACTTGAAAGACACAAAAATTGGCACTTCGTGACGCCTGATGAACCTTCTAAACCCAAACGTCTGCCACAGTAGTGTAGCAGTTGCAGTGCTCAGCTGCTGACTCAAAGGCCGCGGATTTGATCCTGGCTGTGGTAGTCGCATTTCATGGAGGTGAAATGGCATAGGCCTGTGTACTGTGCAGTGTCAGTGTACGTGAAAGAACACCAGATGGTCGAAATTTCCGGAGCCCTCCACTATGGCGCGCGCCTCATAATCATATCGTGGTTTTGGCACGTAACGCCACGGATATTATTATTATTACTTGGTAACCCAAATGAGCCATTTGGAGCAAAACTGCTAGCCGGCCTAGTTGGAACGAATTCATGGTAGTACTTTGCGCGAAACTAACGGGGACGAAGAAAGGAGTACACACGGACAAGGGCAGTGGTCGTGTGTACTCCTTTCTTCGTCCCCGTTTGTTTCGCGCAAAGTACTACCATGGAGCCATTTGGGTTGCTGTAGTCTGGGGCTGTATTCTGAAATTGTCACTTGAAGTGATAGTGTTGCCTTGTGTGACATGTTCGATAACTGAATCAACTACTTGCCCGTGACATCATCTTTGCACTGCCGTTGGCAGTTTTGAGGGTTTCACAACACGTGAGTGCGCACATTGTATAAGCACAGAGTGACTAAGTGCACCGTTTTGAACTGTGGCACAGCTGGAGGACACGTCAAGCCGCTTGGTGTGTGCACTGCCAGGCTGCAAAACCGAGGTTCTGTGTTTTTTTAAACTCCCTCGTGCTACGTGAATGCTCCCGCAAATTAATCCCAGGAATAGACTTTCTTCGAGAATACGGTGCCATAATTGACCTACGCAGATGCTGCATTTAATTTTCTACAGTCAAGGCTATGTTATAGGACACCTGCCGCCATACCGCCGTCCTTCGTGTTTCCGACGACAGCGTAACAATACCACCTCGTGCAGCTATCATGATCCAGGTGACTTCCGAGGGCACAAGTGACAGTGAAACACTGGCAGATTGCAACGTCTCCCTGTTGCTAGCGCTTGGAATTTCTGTGGCACGAGGCATGATTGACATTAAGAATGGTCAAGGTGAGGTCATGATAACGAATTTCACAAATTGGCATCGTCACCTTTACCGTGGCACTGCCGTCACCTACGCTGAAGCCTTGGAGGACGTCATTGAGTGTTTTGTGTGTGAAGACGGTAGCCCCGATGAAAAAGCCGAAACAGATGTTGACATCAACAATGCCCTGCCGGAAGAGAACCAGAAGGCCTTGCGAGACATGTGACTTGCATTCAGGGTAACGGTGTGCTTTGCTCAATTGTCAAAAGTAAGTGAGACGTCAATCACGCAGCACAGGATAATCACCTACGACGACGCGAGACCTATCCACCAGCAGCCATACCGTGTCTCGCAGAAAGAACGTCAAGCAGTCAAGGAGCAAGTGAAAAAAATGATCAACCATGGCATTATCCAGCCTTTCGAACAGTCCGTGGTCATCACCGGTCATCCTGGCCATAAAGAAGGATGGTACGCTACGCTTCTGTGTCGATTACAGAAAGCTCAACGTCGTCACAAGAAAGATGTTTATCCACTGCTGCGTATTGATGACTCTCTTGACCGGCTACGGCGAGCAAAGCACTTTTCTTCCCTCGATTTGAAAAGTGGCTATTGGCGAATCGAGGTTGATGAGTGTGAGTGGGAAAAAACAGCCTTTGTCACGCGGGATGGCCTCTACGAATTTCAAGTGCTCCTGTTTGGTCTCTGCTCTGCACCAGCTACCTTCCAGCGCATGATGGACACTGTGTTAGCCGACTTAAAGTGGCGAAGCTGCCTTGTCTACTTAGATGACATGGTCGTGTTTTCAGCCACCTTCTCCGAACATCTGAACCGTCTGCAAGTACTCGAGGCAATCCGATCGGCTAACCCTACGTTAAAGCCTCCTAAATGCCACTTTGGTTACAACGAACTGAAATTTTTTGGCTTGTTGTGAGCGCGGAAGGCGTCCGTCCTGACCCCGAAAAAACCACCGCTGTCGCAGCCTTCCCGACTCCTACCAAAGAAAAGTGTTTGGCGGTTCCTTGGACTATGCGCATATACCGCCGCTTTATAGGCGATTTTTCGAAAATTGCCGAACCACTTACTCGACCTGAGAGTGTTGCGCTACGCCATGGCGCTCCATCCTGCATCATCACAGACCGAGGAGCGGCGTTTACGGCAAGGCTCCTTGAACATGTCTTTCAGCTAAGTTACACCACGCATCACAAGACTACAGCCTATCACCCACAGACAAACGGGTTGACCGAAAGGCTGAACAAAACGATGACTGATATGCTGGCTATGTACATCACAAACGTGAGATGAGGTACTGCCTTACGTAACATTCGCGTACTGTACCGCTACGCAAGAGACCACACGCTTCACGCCGTTTTCTCTTTTATATGCTCATGATGTCCAAACGATGTTGGATGCAATGCTCCCATGTGACATTGACAGCATCGACAATATTGATGAAGATGCCAAGTGTTTTGTGCGACGAGTCGAGGAAGCACGTCAACTGGCCCGCGTGAACATCAAGAAACAACAGGGCATCGACACATGGCACTACAACCTCTTCCACAAACAAGTCGACTACCAACCGGGTGACCAAGTGTTTATAAGTTTACGTGCATGTAAGAGTGTGCAAAATACTACAGTATTACTGACAACATTTTTAACAATGCTGCTTATTTATTGTTCATGTACATGCAGTCACCACACGTGAAAGGCCTGCAGTACGAGAGCCTGCAGAGGCACTCACGACTCGACCACCACTCACAGGTGAGCAAGCAATATCAAGAAAGAACAGTTGATGGCAAGGGCTTTAAAAAAAACACTACAAAAATGCTTTGTCGCTGTAAACAAGCCTGCTTTCAAATCGCAACATATAAAAAATGAATTATGCTTAAACTGTGAGATACAAAACCGAAATGATTGTTGTGCAAGTTGTACTGGGTACAGTTGTGATGAATATGAATTGCAATGAGGCCAACTAGGTAGAATATTGCTGGGTTTATGTATGAGCAAGCCTGCTGGAGCAGAATCAAGGAAAACTTATTTTGCGTGATGAAGATAGCTGCGTCACGTTCTTTTGAGTGCTCAAGGCCTTTGACTGTGGGTGCCATGGGGGCAGGAAATGTTCAGCTGTACGTCGACTAAGTTTTGATGCGCCAGAAACATGAAAATATCCAGACCTCAAAGATGAGCATTCCGACCTCCGACCTGCTAAAGGTTATCCGTGTGGATAGAGCTTGTCTAACTGCCCTGATACACTGGTTCACCACACTAAGTAGTATTCATCTCAAATATAATTACTAGCATACTGCCACTCCTGTATAGCGCTGTCATGTTGAATGACAAATGATTATTTTGTTCTCCAAGAGTTGCAAGTCAGCACAAGCCAACAGAATGTAACGGCTCTGGCTGCAAGGACCTCCCTCTCTCCGGCTGGTAAGGAGGCCTCACCAACGGGCACCAGGAGGACACCAATAAGAAGTAAGCTACAAAACATGTGTGTGCCACAACATCATAATCATTTATTGTCCCTTAAAGACCCATTTGAGGGGATTACATAGGGGCGGGGGGACAAGAGGATCAATAACAGCGTGGTCGTTATTATACAATTGCAAAAATATGCTTGAAAAATAAAGTATACATGTTTGACGTCAAAAAACGACACATAAAGACAATGCAATAGGTAGTACAAATGCTATAAAGGCTGTTACAAAATTGTAGTACACCTGGTAGACATGAAATAACAAGCATCTGGTTTTGGAAGCAAGCGCAGTAGTGTTTCAGACATTTTCAAATACAGCGGAAAAAAGTGGCCACAGAAACATACCTTCTGACACAAACAGTTCGTAATATACAAGTTTCACCCCACCTTGGGACATTGCGAAGCCATTGTAAAGTGCTTCTATACTGTACTTGTAAGTTAAACAGGGTGGTCACGCATTGGTGCGTACTACAGCTCAGCCCACTTATGATATGACTGTAACCACTACAGTAGACATTACATGGAACCTGAGGGGCCCTGGATACCCTTAGGGGCCACTGTGGGAGGTCCTAAATGTTAAGTATCTGTAGGTGCGGCAATGGCGTCAGCCTTTAGGGACACCATGGTGTCTATATGCTCAGCTGTCATTCTTTGTAAACATTATTACATAGGTCCTAAATGTTAAGTATCTGTAGGTGTGGCAATGGCGTCAGCCTTTAGGGACACCATGGTGTCTATATGCTCAGCTGTCATTCTTTGTAAACATTATTACATTTCAGTCATTAGCCTTTAGGGACACAGTGTGGTTAATGAGCATAGTTGTCATGTTCTAAGTATTGTTCCACTTTAGTTTCAGGTGTGCAACGTCAGAATGAGGTGACCATTGCCTACTTGGAGGCAAGATTAAGACGGGAATTTGAATTTAACACTCGTCGCCTGGACCTTGAGGAAAAGCGGCTCCTCCAGTCTGCCAGGGAGCACGATGATCACATCAGACTGCGCGAAGCAGAGTTACGAGAACGACGGCTGGAGCGGGAGGCCCTTGCAGAAGAGCGGCGCGTAATGGCGTCTGAGCGCCAAGCTCTGCTTGAGCAATATCAACAGCAGTTTGAAATGTTGAAGAGGCTCAACCCTTTAACGTCTGAACAATGAAACTCCCAAACAAAATAAAAGTTTTCATTTTTCAGCCTTTAATTGATTCTGCAGTTAAATTATCTAAAATGCAACCTTAATGCATACATCTAGGTATGTCGCGAATTCGCGAAATGCCACAGAAGCGAGGATGTTGCAACAAAAAAAAAGTACTTCACGACTACGTAACATGTCGTGTGCCACCTCTTGGGTGCATACACACCAAATAAACAAAATTATTGAAGATGGAACTTACGTTACTCAGGCGAGAAAGAACGAAGAAGTGAGAGCTGTTGCACATGCTTCGCACTCTCCGAGATCAGCTACAAAAAAAAATTGCTTCTAGCATAGACTACCTTACACAAAATGACGCAAGATTTTTTCATTCTGAAAGGTATGTTCCCCGTGAGTACATGACAGCCGGCATTAAAGGCAGCACGCGTTTCACGACTTGCTTGCTCGGAGTTGTTCATTATGTCGCGAATTTGCGACACCCGGCAGTAAAAGTTACGAAAAAAAAGCCGTGAAAAGTTTTGTACGTAAATAAGGTTGTTAGGCTCCTAATACACCTGAGTTACAATTCATTTAAGCTCCAAAGGAACTGCACTATAAGTTTCTCAGAAAGTAAGCTGGGCACATTTCTTTATGTACATTTATTATAGCAGGCCCGTCTGGGGCTATAGGATAGCGTTACATTCACACCAAGGGTGAACGAATTGCTGCAGTTGTACACAAATGAAATAACAACATAAACCAATTTAAAAAGAGGCAGTTCAATATAATGAACTGCCTGTTTAACTGCTAATATGCCCCCATCTGCAAAGCTACCTCTGAATGCTACACGGAACAATAACACTTCTGCAGTGATAAGGAAAGTTCGAACATAAAAAAAGGACACATGTTCACTTTGAAGGCAGGCCTTATCACTTCAAAAAACAACAATCCCCTCCTCTGCACAAAAAAAATTAACACGCAAGTGTTGTCCAATGCATCTTTCGTCATCTTTTGCAACTTCATAATGTACTTAGCCACTTCATTCGGTAACAACACAGCCTTGCAGAGTATTTAATGCGTACTGATGGTCTAGTTGGCGAGCCATGATATTTGATGAAGCAGTGCACGAAAGGACACAACCACGAACACAGAAAATGACACAAACACAAGCACTGGTGCAGTACAGCGCTTGTGTTTGCATCATTTTATGTGTGCGTGATTGTGTCCTTTTGTGTGCTGCTTCATCGAATAACTTAGAGAGGGTGACCTTTTGATAACTAACACTTTGGACACTGATGCTATGCTATTAACTTTTCTAGGCATCAATCATACTTACTTCATTAGGGTCGCTTTTTAAAGGGAGCAGGTTTGATGATTGCAAACCAAGTGCTAGCTGCTGCCTCACTGCGTGCAGTAACAGAATAATTTTTAAGTCTATGACAACATAGCAAGAACAGCCGTTTTTGTGAGAATTTGACAGGAATCGGTTCCCTGCTGAAGGTTTATTAGGGGCGAAGCTCCTTAAGGTCCAGGCTTGTACATCACTCCCCCGGTTTCCCCCGGTGTAGCCACGCTAGTGCAATGATGACGACACTGCCATCATGCCACAACACATGCAAGGTAACCATTATACGCCATGACGATAAAGAATAAGTGCATTCCAGACCACAGATTCTCTTTCTGCCATCACGGCACAGCACATGGAATGTACCCACTATACAGTCGAACCCCTTTATAAGAGGCACTGATATAAGAGACAAATGGGTATAAGAGACACCAGTGTGCCTACATTGAAATAAGGGTTGATAAGAAAATGCATACGTGGTACCCTGCTTATAAGAGACACCTCATATAAAAGGCAATAATTGCTGCCCGGAGCATGCCTCTTATAAAGGGGTTCAACTGTACGTCATAACGATGATGATGACGCTGATAACGATGAAGAATAAGCGCGTTCCAGACCACACATTCCCTTTCTGCCATAGATGAAAACGCTCGTGAACGCGCTCTCACCCGCGAAAAGGCATAACTGCGACGCCGACAACAAGCTGCTATCCCGGAGTTGAGGACGTGGAAAGCGGCGCTCAACGGCAAACACACATTGTATATTCGCAATGCCCATAGACTGTCGCGCCCCTAGCGGAATTTAGGAGCGTCCTCTCATGGATGATCAGTAGACGACACCATGGCAGCCCTACGCAGTAGCGCACTTGTTCGGCTGTGTTAGCAGGAAAGAAACACTACGAGTTTGCATGTTTCCTGCTTCAGTGAACAAACCGGGCCCTCCGTGACACGATAAATCTGACTCGTCCTTTCGAGACGCGAAGTTTTCGTGAAAATACGTGCCAACTCGCGCGTTCAACGATGACCCACATCGTACAAATATCAGCTTCGCGAGGTTTTGTGTAGCCACGTAGGTTAGTTAAACACTGTCGTCTGACCTTCTCAGTTGAAACTCACCTTGTTTTACTTGCATATAGCATTCGTCAGTGCTTTTGTAGTGCATGAATTTATAACATTGTAGGCGGGAAGTCGCGCGAGCTAGCCATGTATAACTGAGTAATCTCAAATTGGCCAGCGCTGCGCCGCTTGTTTTTGTACTTACGTTGATAGATGGCAGCACTCTGCAAGCGATTTGTTTGTTGACCGGTGTGAGAGCAACAAGTTCTGCGCGCCCAGATAACGTTGTGACGAGGGCTAATCGAAGTCGTTCGGCGGAGGAAATTCTTCAGATTGCTTTCAGCAATGATGTTAAGAGGAACCACCTTGACGACGAGGATTTTTCGCTGGACGGAGAAGGCTGTGAAAGCGTGTGTGTGTGTGTGAAGGTGTGTGACAGCGACGATGAACGATCAGCTGCTAACTCACGAGGAGCGAGTTGCACTTCACGTCCCCTCGCGCGCTAATGTTTTTTCACGCTCGTAAGTCACTTTGATTGTATTTAATGCATACGCGTATATAGTATCCTTCTGCGAGATCAAAATAAAAACATAGTTTTTCTTGTACATTGCACGTAGCGCAATTATTGAGGATATTATCGAGCGCCGCATTCCGCCAGAACACTCGAGTTCGGAACAGGGAAGCGAAATGGTTAGAGCGATGAAACGTGCAGTCACGGCCACAATCCACGCCTATCGGCTCACTTCTCCTGTACTTCACCGGTACCTTCCGATCGGCATAGTTGTTCGACGCATTTTCGCAACGTCGAAGAATTCGTCGTTGCGAAAAGCATACGTGCGTGTTCTTTTCGATATTCATGTTTCGATCGTGCTGATCGAACCTGCGGCATCCGAGTGCAGTGAATTGCGCACGGCTTGAGTCTGAGCATGGCTGTGATACAAGCGCTACTAAATAGGATGTTAAATGCCTGTGTTCCGTTGAAGAAGCAACTCCGCGTTCCTGACTGCGCAAGTAATGACGACGGCGTATGTTTGCAAACCATCGCCACGTTAAACATTCGGTCCCGTGCAGCAGCGATGACGCTACTCGCTAGCGGCCTACCACTGCGGCAAATCCGTCAGGCAGGCTCGGTACACAGTATCTCGGAGTGCCGTTCAGGTCACACGTCAATTCTAGTTCATGAAGTTTTCTGCAGCACGCACAGGATATCGCACAGCATCGCTTATGCACGGTAACGGAGCTGAAATATAACCTTTCACACCGCGGCAAATAATTAGGTGGCGAGCTTCCACGGTTTGAGAAAGCATTTCGGTCTCATATCAATTTCAGTGCAGCTCATGACTTCATCTGGTGAAAGTGGCACGGGCCGTACGTACGCACGTCCTATCTGTTTCTATGCTAACAAACGGATTGACCCTCCATCGGGCGCCATCTTGAATCGTACAGCGCGCCACCTATAGTTCGTGGGCATTGCGAATACTGTACACACGCGTTGTCACTCATTTACATGCGCGACTGGGCGATGTCACGGGTTATTTACGGTAAGAACGATCCCCAGTGCTTCGCCCACTCGTCATGATTCACTTCATGGAAATGTCAAATTTTTTTGGAAACAGGTCTTACACACAACAGTCCTCATGGCTTGTGCAGTCACTGCACCTTATGTGGAAAATGGCACCAGGTATTCATCAAGTGACGGAGGGTCAACACTGAAATAATCGCACACCTGACTGCCATATAGGCACGTGTGGCAGTTGGCAAGAAGTGTTGCCATACGATACATCCTACCTATTCTCTGGCGCGAGATCTTCTGGTTTTTATGGAAGTCCACAAAGGCAAACTCTGAAGCTACCTTCCCGAATCCCCACTCCACGGCCTGGCGAACCCTGCTCATGCTCTTGTTAAAATATGCTTCGTGAGGTTGCAGGGCAGTGCCTCCAAACGGTTTAAAAAGCAGTGGCAGTAAGGGGTACGCGGGGTCCCCGTAGATGACATACTTCCCTCCCGCTGTGAGCATTTCAAGGTTGTGGTAGAGGTCTGTTGCTTGGAGGATACCTGAAATGCAGAACAATTTATTGAAATGGTACATGAAAAGTGGCAGTAACACGTCATTTCAAACAGAATCATTGCAGAATCTAGCCGACATTTACATGGATGTTTTATGAATGACCGATCAATCAGCAAGTTTGCTGCTATAACATGGCATAGTTGGTGCAGGCAAGGCACCACAGATACTTGCAGATGCGTAGTTTTGAAGAGCCAAAATTTTCACAATGCAATGTTTTAGTGCTCCTTTTTCGTTTCACTTTGCCCGTCTTGTATCAGAGGTTGCCAAAGTATTCTAGTTCAGAGTTCGTGCAGGTTTCAAAGGAGAAAATTTTAAAATATTCAAGAAATGTGAAGGGCCTGTCGCACATTTTTCAAGGATTAAAAATCGGCATCAAAATGAGCATTTTTTAAAACTACAACCATGCTTCAAGTTCTCACTACATTTATCGCACTGATACATGTGTTGAAACTCAATTTAAAGGGCTCCTCGCCAGGTTTGACAATTTTGAGCTGGGGAGCGCATTTTATACACTGAGCGTTCACGATCACGTCTGCCAAAATTTGCAACGCTACGCGCTGCGGAAATGGGTCAAATTTCTAGCTGAACGCTGCTTGCCCTTCCTTTCGCATGCTCACGCCTAGAGAATGAGAAGATGACGTACACGGTGAAATGGCCCTACGTAGACGGTAGTGCTGTGACGTCGCTACTCTACGTAGACGACTGTGCACTGGTGTCGACAACAGTAGCACGTGACACTGCGAAAATTATTTGACACGACGTGTGTAGTTTGTGGAATTTGTTGCTTGAATAGGTGAATAAAACTTGACAGAAATAATGAGACGCACAAACGGAATGTGCGTGTCTTTTTCATTTTTGTTCAGTGCATTGCAGCGATATGCTGGGCTAATGTGCCTCCATTTCACATGCGTTCGTGTCCCCGCGGTTAGCGCATCGAGGAGATGCCAGCCCTGGAAACGAAAGCAATGTTCTGGCGCGTTCGAACACTCATTGTGCTCATTTGTTCTAGCACGTCCAAGTAAACGTAAATGCAGCACTGGCTCATGATATCCATCCCGCAGAAACAGGCAGTAGACCACAAAATAACGCTGGTCAACAAAACAACGCCGCACACGTTCTCGGGGGCTGGGCTTCTTCGGGCACGTCATGCACATGTGACCTTGCCTGCCCATGACGTGTTGCTCTTGCTCGGATGCTGGAGAAAGTAGGGAAGAAATTTGGCTTGCGAAGGCTACGCGGGGCGAGCGGCAAGGGTTTTGAGCTCGCCTCCTCGCATGATGGTTTCCAGCCGCTTCAAAATACCGGTTTTCTCAGCTCGTAATGAACCGATTGAAAAAATTCTTGCAGCATAATGCTCATCAGACAAACAACAACTGCCAGCGTCTAACTAAAATTTGTTATGGGGCCTGGTGAGGGGCCCTTTAACAAAGCTCAGCACTCTCGAATTACTTTAATAAAGAGGAAAGTTTGTATAATCGAGAAAGGTTTTAAAGACCATCGAAACGTAAAGTTGTAACATAGAAACACGTGAAATGTACCACAGCATCTTTTTTGCCACTAAACCACGCATGAACATATGAAAAGCCTATTCATAGTTAGCGAATGTTCAGCCTCACATATGTGGTCCAGATGATGTAGGCCAGGTAGACAGTGATGAGAGATATGACGCGCAGCCAAAATGCAAAGATGGGGCGAACGCATGCAGTGATTATGTGAGCACGCAGAGCAAGAAAGTTGCCAGGAGACCATCAGTGCCATTTGTCGCATAAATCATTAATTAACAAAAGCACACAATATTGTCCCTGTGGGATCATTGATGGGAACAATAAACCACCGCCACCCATAGTACCACTTGGTACGTAACAGCGCAACTGTTGAGTCCACTAATTCATGTATGTGGGTGGCCTTGTCAAAATAAAACCAGCTCTTGACCATGGGCGATAGATATTTCAATACAATAACGTTGGGCCCCACGCTTGAAGAAAAAAGCCACGTGTGTTAAAAATGGCAAGAAATTAGCACTTATTTTTACCAACTCATTTCAGGAAAAATGTCGTTAAACCAGTTTTGGTTCCAAGCTGGCTTCGTTAGTTCAAGTTGACAACAACGCTGAACCTTATGAGAACCTGTCGGGGAATGATAACTTTTTCCTTGGATCCTTGAAGATCCGCTTGTCTAAATGGCAGTTTCAGCACAACCCCTGTTCACGAATTTTCATTACAACCTTCCAACTTCCCCTGACTCCTTTCTTAGATTGGGAACTACGTAAAATCTGGTTCTGTTAGATCGAGTTTTAACTGTATTATTATACTGTAGAAAAGTGCAGTCTTGATGCCACCTAAAGTAGTTCCCAACATACAACAAATGTTCAGGTCAGCTGCTGAGACTTATTTAGTATTAGCAAGGCTTGACATCGTTACAGTGCACTAACCACATGCACTGCTTGCTTGACAAGAAAACAAGCACCGTAAATGCAGGAGACAAGAGTGAAGTTTTAAGGAGATAAGTATATATAGAGAAAAAGCGAGACAAAATGAACTGATGGGTTAAGAGTGAAATGAAACTTAGAACAAGGCATGAACAAATAGAACTTATACAAACTCGTGAGGTGTATTGTTCCTGAAACGGAAAGTTTGCCGCACCAACGCAAATCTACAACAGAAAGCAGGTCGAACTGTGGACTTCCAACTTCACTACTTCCAAAATTCAAGGGTTTTCAACGCAGTACACAATTCCAGGACCTTCTAGGGTCTGAAAAATGCAATTTTCAAATTCAAGGGTTTGCAAGGTTTTTAAGGGCCTGTATAAACCTTGCTATTGTAACAGCAAACATTGCCTGCCTTTGCATGTACTTTGTATTTGAGGGCCAAAAACTCCATGCGATTGCATAAGAGAGAAACCTCCGCTTTTACAGCTTTCAATGAAACTTGTTGCTGGGTGAGCTGGTTCATGGTGCTGAAAGATAATAAAACACATAAAACAACAAAGAGACGAGTGCCCATTTTTTGTCTGGTTCTGGGCGGCTCACTGTCTCTCTGCTTTTGTAGCTTTGTAGAATAAATAGTGCACAAATTGTTAAAAAGAAAGGAAGGTTCACAAATTCTAATACTAGGGGTGTGTCAATAACGAATTTTGGAACTGAATCGAATACGAATAGTAATCAAATACTGTTCAAATACTTTTCGAACAGTAAGTAGACCATTTTCAAAACAGTCTTAGAACACCACAACATTTTCTTTGAAACAAATATTCACAAACTTTCACCAAAGATCATTATAGGTAGTTTTAATTGACTCAAAATACCACAATTACAAAAAGTAAGGTTAGCTCGTATACAGCCTTCGTAATATTTTGTAACTGTAGGTTCACATACAGCAATCACTAACGTCAATGTGAGACTTCATCTGCTGATCTTAAATAAAGTTGGGACACAAAAACTAAACAATTTTTAACCAAACACCATGGATACAGCTAAAGATGTTATGAAGCAGATCAACCTGTCATAACAACATGGCCTGTGCACTGAAAGCATGTCACAATCGGCGTTTAAATATTCATCTGCAAGAACAATTTACGCAAACGCAACACTCGCATCTGTTGTTAGTCGTGAAGCTGCAAGCAGTTATGCAAGAACACAGGAGCTCATTAATGCGATACAGCTTCAGCATAGTAAAAAGTGAGCAAGAGTGGAGTTTTCAGAAGAAACACGTTCATCCGGCAATCAATATAGCGTCGATAGTCTCGTAAAAGCTTGGGCTGCACACAGATCACTTTAGGGATTAAAAGAAAAAGAATGACCTTTAGCTCTTCCAAAGTTTCGTTGTTTTGGGGGGTTCTCGCGTTGGTGCTGATTGTTTGAACACTATTCGACAAATATTCGGTGTTTCGAATATTTCCGAATATGTCTATTTCATTCGATTACCGAACCGAATACAGCGCTATTCGATTCGTTATTCGAAATTTTCGAATATTCGCACACCCCTAGGTATTAAATACACTTAGTTCAGTGCTGCTAGTACCAACAAGGGCATGTACTGCACAGCAAAGTAAGGAAACGTTGGCGAGTTTATTACCTATGTCTGAACGCATGCTACATGTAATTTAAAAATAATTTCTAGCCTTTGCAACTACATGTGCACAGGCCCTCAAAATTTCTTATTATAGATGCACTTACCAGCATCGTGACGTCGCCCCGAGAAAGGGCCATCCAGTTGGCAGATTATTCCATTTGGGCACATCACCGCCTGATATTTCTGAACGTGGTGCCTTTTGTGCCCTGAATAGTGCTCTTGCTGATCCACTGACGGCCGACATATTTGGCGTGCAGTGCCATCGATGAAAGCCCAGCAGTTTTTGAGCGGGGCACCCTTCGCATGGACGGCCTGAGAAGAGGCAATGACAAGCTTAAGATTGAGTGCTCAAGGAAATATAAAAAAGAAATATCTACATGGCAGTCTTAGTGCTTGCAAGTGCACTAACCAGCTGAAGGACACAAATGGGCAGCAAGATGTATGTTCATGTTATGATGTACACAGTGGTACATTACAAGGCATTTACAGCCATGCACCTGTTGTTGCTATTTATAGCAATTTAATTTGGGGATATGCGTGCGTACACAACCCTACGTCTATTCGTAAACTTCACTTCAACCATGGAGGTGACCTTTGATAGCATGATTGGTACTGTGCCAGCACTCGTAACATAGAAATGGTTTCCTAAATATTTAACATGTAAGAGGTGTGTTTAAAGCTAGGAAACTTTTGTCTTTCCCGCATACACTACTGCAGCGCAGGTGGCTTTCCTTGGTAGAGATATGGAAGGGACATCAATGCGCATGCGTGAACATTTCTTCCGCCCGCAGTAAGCACAAGCATGGCACAAGCTAACAAGTGCTTTTTCATTTCGCCCTGTCGAGACGCGGCCGCAGTGGCTGGTTCCCATCAAGTAACGCTTCCAACGAATCATTACTTCGCGCATATACTCTTAGCAGGTGGATAACTTTGTTACGCAACAATGAAATCACAAAATACATGACTCGTAAGAAATTTTTCAGAAGCAATGTCACACTAGGTCGCGTTTTCTCTTACGGAGTGTAGAGCACATTTCAATGCAGTTACACAAATCTGACACATTTATTGTGCTTATTGTACTGCGAATACAACTCACCTCCGAGAAGTTTTCAAGGGCGATCAAGTTTAACCAACGGTGCGTTTTCAGGTCTGCCAGTAGATGATTGAAGTAGTATTCCATGTGCGCGAGCACCGTGGATACCACGCTTGAGATGACCGAGCTGTGTCGGTTGAACAGCAGCTCGAGCTCGCACAAGCGGTTCGGGTATGAGAGACGGCGAAGAGTCTCTCAGTCTCTCTCTTGCCTGGCACCCGGACACGCTGTGCGCTGACGATTTCTTCAGGTACCAGCAGAGCGGACAAAAGGTCAGTGAGGTCCATTTTTCGAAAGCGGAACAAGCGGTAGAAGTCATCGCTGTCGATCGCCTCCACATTAAACAAACCGCGCTCGCATAAGTTGCGACGAACGGCTGGTGCACACTGCAGGAGAAGTATGTCGTCGATCTCGGAGCATGATAGCGTCTCCAAGAGCAGCACGTCGTTCGCCACGCTGTAAGCCATTACGCTGCGCCCCGCGAAGAATCTTCTCTGACAGATCTCAATCAGAAAGTAGAGGAGGCTGTGGTGTCAGTCAAGGAGACCCCGTATTACTGCTAGCCGCCATTGATCGGCATCGCTTGAACTTGGCTTGGCTTCTATTACACATCTAAGCTCTCATTGCCCCTGCGCAAAATACCGCGACTGATAAAGTGGTGCATTCTATGAATAACTATCGTAGCGAAAACAATTATTTTGTGGGCGTTACGTAACTATTTCACTTTAAAAAACCTGAATTGACTACCATCATCATCATCGCGTTACCGTACGCATCGAGCAACTCCCGTTGCTAAAACTAGATAAGACGTGGGGTACGCAAATACGGTACGCAAATACGCAAAGGTACGTTAACGTATTTGCGTACCGTATTTCCGTAACTTGCTAAAAGACCCTATTCCCTTAACTCCCGCTATCACGCTAACGCTATACTATAACTGTCTAGTATTACGCATATCTGAGGCACAACGTCAATACGTATGTATTAGGCGGTGTGTTGCTTTATTAGAAAGTACACAGATACGCAATTCTAAAGACCCTAAAGTTTCTTCGACTGCGCTGAAAATGCGGGCCACTTCGCAAAACCGAAGAGCCGTCGTCGGTCTCCGTGGTCGCGCGAAGTTCCGCGTGTTTCACCCGACGCACGATAGCTGGCGCAGTCTGCCCCCGTCGGCCGTCGCTGTAGAGTCACTGGAAAATTTTTGGAGTACACTCTAAAGGCCCAGATATAGTCCGGCGTAACGTGTACGCGCGACCACGCGCGACGCGATTAAGCTACGCCGGCGAAAAGTGGAGAACTTATAGTCTGGCGTCACGGCGTAGCCGGCGCGCCCGGCGGCGTTTGGCGTGCTTGGCGACGCCGGCGCAGAGATGGAGCATGTCACGCGCTTGCGTTAAACCACAATGCACTGCGCGCGGCAGCGGCGGTCGGCAAAATGGCGGCGTGTGGGCCGCGTTTGGAAAGTGCGGCCCTGTTTTACTCGACTTTGACCGACGACAACATGATTCTGTGTGTGCTCGAAGGGATTATAGATCACATTTGCGTGTAGATCAGCAACAGCGTGGACTGCTGCGACACGGAGGGAAAAAGAAACGTCTGGGAAGCCTTCGGAATGCGCTCTCGTATGTACATACATGATCCGCTTTGGTTTCCGATGCAACATATGTAGCTATTTTTTGGCTCCCAGAGTGTTTAACGCAATAAAGATGTTTCCGGTGAAGTCAAACAGTGCACAGGGCGAGAAAAAGCACGCGTGTCAACCATAAAGTATGTGTAGAAAAGCAGAGAGCGAAAAAATTGTGTACGCGTCAACCGAAGAACGCGGAGCCGCGGACACGCTCGAGGAAGAAAGAGAGTGCGCATGCGCCACTCCGAAGCTGCTCGCCGCGGCATGGTGCGCGCGCCTGACTCTAGAGTGAGGAATTGGCCGCCGTCTCTGGCTGCGCGTACCCAGCGTATCCGACCTCGGCGCGCGCGACCTAATACGCTGAACACGCCGGACTATATCTAGGCCTTAAGCCACAAAGTACGAAAAGGGGTCTGTGGTTCGTCCTTTTGGGGGGTAACTGCATTGCCACAACCATTACTCCCCAAAGGATGAACGATTCGTCCTTTAGGGAGTAACCGTGAGGGGACGATCTGTTAGTCCTCAGTAGTTTTGAGGGACGAAATGTTGGTTGGTTGGTTGGTTCCTTATTGTTTTGGCGCAACCCACCTCGGGGGGATAGGCCTTGTGGGAGTAAGTGATTTCTTCCTCTTTTTGCCTGGTAACTGGGATTAACTGTTACCCCTGATGGGACTAACAGTTCCTCCTTTTCGATAAAAGAAAATCAACGTATTATAGTTTCTGGTTGAATTACCGGGAATTTGGAGGTGGATATATGCATTTCATGACATATACAATCAAGACACACAAGTAAATTCAGAAGTAAACTACAGAAAATTCACAACCAACACACAGGATTTGAACTCGCGACCATTGAATCAGCGTACGCTAACCACTACACAACTACACCGTGCCACAGTACATAGCAGAGTGAAAATTACCGGGGTTATATATGTAGGCACCGTTTGGACAGTGCGCATTCTGACGTGTTCGTCAAAGTGGCAAGATTCCTTATATTAGGCTTCAGCCTTCAGTCTTTCGCAAGCAACCATTCGGTTTACCGTTCGTGAAATTGTAAAATGCACTGGATTGGTTTTTCTGCGAGCGTACTTCGAGCGAATTTGCGCGCTTGATGAATGTATGTATATATAAACGTTCCCATATATGCTCCTGTCGCTGTGTCAAGCTTGCTTGCTACTCAGTGTACAGAACGCTGTTGGTTATATGGTTCAGCGAAAATGTCTGCTTAGTGTCAGAAAAACGACGTCTAACGAAACAACCAAGTTTATTGAACGACTCGTGTCAATTCTGCAGCATCGTGCGTTCACATAAATTAAACAACTTTGTTGAATACAGAAGATAGGATGGCTTCCCTGCATCCTAGGAGAGGCAATAAAAAGTGCAATGTTTTATTTGAATGGATGCTGTCCAGCCGACTTCAGGAAGTGCAACTGCACCATCGACAGCTGCTGAGAGTGTGTTGTTCGTAGCTGCAAGATGTTGAAGACGTTTCTCAGGAGGCGCAGCGCTTTCATTCACCTATTCCCTGAAAAAAGAAATACAGAAGCATTCATTATTTTCGGCAGAAGTGTGCACGCACTTGTAGCTACCTCACACGGCGTCTGTTAGAAATGCCGCATGCCTAAAAATTAGACGAAAACTGCTTTTTCACTGAACCTGTCATAAAGCAATCGAACAGTTCAAAATGTGTTGTGAAGCTCAAGAAACCCGTTCTGGATTTTAACGTTTCAAGCTTTCACAGGGACACGCTTGTGGGCTCACTTATTTATCAATAAAGCTTGCGCTTCATTTGAGAGATAGATGAACTATATGATTATTAGCATCGCTACAAACGAGCAAAGTCGCCGATGCGGTCGCCGACTGCCTGTGTTAGTGATGCTAATCCTTTAGCTAGACATGCAATTTTATCAGGCAGTCTTCCCTAATGACTTGTTTACCTTGTATTAGAAGACATTGAGCGGAGTTTACGGGAATGTTCTTTCAGGAAGCCGTGAAAACTTCTGATAAACAACGCTTATTTGTGCAGCGCTGAAAAACACGGCTGATCCCTTTGTCAAAGGAATCGGTATAACACGAAAGTGAAACATGTCTTCACAGAGGAAGTTGAGCGTTTAATGTGCATTATTTTGCCACAAGGGCGAATGAATGAATGCTACAGCAAGAAATCGTAATGTCCCGCGAAGAACAGCAAGCCGCTGGAAACTTGCTGCGCGCACCTCAAGCAGAAAGGACGCGCGAAATGAGCATACAGGACGAGCGCGGACTGTCACAGCTCGACGCCTAAATCGCGATGCTCTAAAACAGGGAAAGACGCACGAAACGAACGCACAAATATACACAGGACGAGCGCGAACAACTGTCACAATAGACCGATCCCACCGAACGATCTGCGCATGCGCGAGTTTCCGGAAGTGGAGCGGCCGCCATCTTAGTTGGAGTACTCAGCGCACGCCTGATTGTTGTTGTTGCGGCAGCTATAGCTTCGCGCTTTGGATACATGAGCGTTTTGCACGAATCCTCGACGTGTACGACAACGGAACGCTGTAGAAGACTGTGCCCGGGCCTTCAATGTAACTGTTTATTTCAATTTATCCGCAGTTTTAGCGCTGCTTGCGAAAAATGAACGGTAGACAGTGCCGATGTCAACATACTACCACACCGTCTCACTGTTGACGCGCTTGTCCCTTCGCATTGCCCCTACACGTGTTCACTGGGTAAATATTAAGAAAAACTTCCCCACCTCCCGCTAAAGGGAACCATGTGTGGATGCGAAGCAGCGGGGAGATAAACAGTTTGAGCGGGAGGAACGTCGCCGCTCTCATTTCACGGCAGCGGCCCCGGTGCTCATCGCGGCGCTGCACAGCAGAGAGAATGAGGCGCGCGCGCGCTACGTCATTTTCATACCGCGGAACTACCGTGGCGCCCCCCAGCGCAGTATGCAGCTGTCACACACCTGTCGTGCGCGCCGCTCCGTAGAGGATTCCTAGAGGAGAGGACGGGGGGGGACCGTAGGAGAGGAGATAGAGGCGGAGGGGACGTGCATGCGCTGTGGGGGTGTGGGACGCGGAAGCCGCTCCGTAGAGTAGAGGATTCCTAGAGGAGAGAGGGGGGAGAGGACGCGCATGCGCTGTGGGACGCTGGCGCCGCTCCGTAGGTAGAGGATTCCTAGAGTAGAGGAAGGGGGGTGAGCGTAGGAGAGCACGCGCATGCGCTGTGGGACGCGGGGGCCGCTCCGTAGTGTAGAGGATTCCTAGAGTACAGAAAGGGCTGAGCGTAGGAGAGAGAGGGGGGAGGGGACGCGCATGCGATGTGGTGATGTGGGACGCGGAAGGAGGGACGGACTAAGCCCCCTACAAACACATGCAAGCAAGACCAAGGAATGGGGTCAACCTGGGCGACAGACACCACCTGCCTAGCCATTGCTAAGTAGCCTCTCTGTGCTCTCGGCCATTGACTCTGATGACTGTGATAGTGGTTGACGGCCTTCATATTACTACAGTGTTCTGGTTCGCATAATGGGTGCTTCCCTACTTCATGAAAGTGGCCGGACGCGGGATGCGGGACGTGGGACGGCGGACGGGGGACGCGGGACGCGGGAGGGACGGACAGAGCCCCGAGCATAAGATGCTTCGCATCTAAAAGAACGAGAAAGCATGGTCCTGTTGTCATGCGAGCAAAATACTTCGGTGGATCACGCGCAAGCGATACAAGGCGTAGTATCTGCAAAGCACAACTTGACCATACTGCGCAGAGCTCTCCGCGACTTGCGAAGCTGCGCTATGAACGGGACGAAACCGAGAGTTCGGTTTTTGTTGATTACAACCAATAATACGCACATTTACGAAGAAACGAAGCGAGGCAGGCGTTGAATGTTATGTTTCGATGTTTACGGCTTGCTGTCGGAACAGTCAAAGTACCTTGCAAAGTTTTACAGCGAAAGCTGTTATGACATCGCATCAAGGGTGCCGTAGTTGTCCGCCGCCGCCGCCGCCGGTGTCCGTAACCGCTATCGCACGAAATAAGAAAAAAACTTTAAGAAGAAATGTTCAGGATAGAACGGGGTTCGAACCTGGTTCCGCTCCGTGCCAGCCCAGTGTACTACCACTGAGCCATGCTTGTGCTCTAAAACCCGGCGCACAAAAACCCTATACAAGCATTATGTCGGGGAAGGAACCGCGTTAACATGCACAATATAACGCGGCAGAAGAGTGAAACGACAACCAGGTGTCACAGAATGCCGTTTGTGTAACCAGGCGTCACACAATATGAATTGCATTACGAGGGGGGTCGGTGAATGCTTCCAACCCATTACGAAGGGCTTTGTTTGTTTGTTTGTTTGTTGCCTCTATCCTGTGGCACATACCCACTCTGAGGGATTGGCCAAGAAAATGTATTCTATGCTATGGGTGATAACTATCATATTGCTTGCCAACATATAATTAGAAATTGAAAAAGGAAAAATAATGTTAATAATAATCATACAAAAAATAAACGTTAAAAAAAATTAACAACAGCAACAAATATAACAAAGAGGGGGAAAAAATAAAAAAGGAAAGAAATAGCTGTCGATATAACAATAAAGTACTGAAATTTTGCGGAGACCAGACAGCTGTGTTTGCCTTACCCAATCAAAATGGAGCGTGTATTTTACATTTCAATTCATTATAGAGTTTCTTTGCGAGTATTTATTGAAGGAGATATTATATTGGAATACGTTTAGTGGCTTGAATATAATTACAAACCACATCGAATACGTCTCGATGGCTCAGCCATAATACTTCGTCGTCATCAGCCACCGAATTAATTAATGGAGTAGTGGGTACCTTGCAAGCGTACTTGTATTAGTAGCCCCAAGATAGATTGCAATGGGTTTTAGAAATGGTGCTATCCCAGCTTTCGCTGTGACTGTGCTGCGCATTCCGAGCAGGCCTGGCGGTTTTTTTGCTGTCGAAACTTCGCGTTAGTTTTGTGAAGATTTGTGAAACATTGCCGCGGATGGCATTGAAATACGGCAAGTTTAGGCTTGGTTACGAGAACATTTATTTTGTTTACTACCCGCCGCGCTTCTTTAGCATAGTGCATATACACCGACCACATGAGGGACGGAAAGTGTTTGGAATGACTTGCGGCTTGTTGCGTGCGGGTGTCTAGTTAAGCGCACGTGCTTCTCAACTTGTGTGCTTCCTGGGAAGTCGTATGAAGAGCCCCTGTAGTATACTAGTCCGAGTGCCAGCTGTCTCCATGTGCCAATATAAATAGAAACCGTTTTTTGTTTCCGCTTTAGAATGTGGCGCCATGGCACGGTATGCTGCTTTTTCTACATCAGTGGCAACTATGAATAAGCATGTTGAGGCTCCAGGCAGCAGAGATATCCTTGAGGGCTTTTAAAACGGTTATTGTGCACTGTTAAATTCAAAAATACAAGGAACATGGTAACACTCTATAAGCTGTAAAAATTGGTCCAATTTTGATTAAATCAGGAATGGTTACACTAGTGCAATATCGAAAGGAAAAACAGTGCTTAACCCTTTATTGACGAGTGTTGCCCACAGGCAACATACCAGAAAATATTTTTTTCCCGCGGAGTTTCGGTTTCGGGGGGCTTCTTTTTTGCCCAAGCTCTGCCCACAACCATGTTACATGAACATGTGGCGCCCCCCTCGTGAAGCAAGTCGAAAATCATGGAAGAAGAGAAAGAAGTTTGGCGCGCGAATTGCTGCACAGCGTGAGACGACACCACATCAACCTGCAAACGCCAATTTCGTGGTAAGCACTCTTTTTTTCTTTCTATAATTTCACAGTTGTTTAGAAGAACGCTGTATCTTGCTCTCTGTCGATTTATACAAATGTGAATCAAAATTTGTGCCCACAGCGTCGCGTCGCGTGTTTGTTGCCCATAGGCAACACGAGGCACTACGCCGCGTTTCTCGTGCCGATCAGTGAATGGTGTGGTGACTTTGCTCAGAGCGTGCTATTTTGTCTGCGACGCTAGCATGAACGCTGCACGGTATCGTGCAGGAAACAAGGACCCATCACTAGGCACTAATTATGGACCCGGGTGCATTTTACGGTAAAAGAGCCGCAAAGGTGCCCCCCGAATGCAGCGATGACTCGGACCTGGAATCGAGCGACGACGAACCAGAAAATGCTGGTTCAGCCCGGGCATGTAAGTATTTTATTATTGAAATAGCCAGAAGTATTCAGGCATTCAAGATGCAAGTACTGTTCCGTCTCGAGAACGCGTGCGATAAAGCAACGGGGGGGGGGGGGGGGGAATTCGCGTATTTGGCTAGTAACGCGGTTTTTTTTTTCCACCTTTGGACTCGGAGATATAACGTCTAACCTTCACTGTGCATTGATCATATCGTCTAACCTCTCTGGTTGTATCGGCGTCCTCGTGAAGCCGTGGACGCTACTGTCGACAGACGCCGTTAGGTACGTGAGACGCCCGGTAGTCTGGTGCTCCGTTTGCGCGGCCCATGAAAAGTTAGCGTCGCGTGCTTGAGACGCTGCCATCTCTAGCCGACTTTTTTTTAGTTTGTGTCAGTAACTGCGAATTCACATGGATATGTCATTTTATAATTTTGCATGCTTTTTCTTTAGCTCTAGGTTCATGTCGCATTCACTTTCTATTGAATTTTTACAGCTCTCGCAGGGGGACTGCCAAGGTGAGATGTCTAGCACCCCAAGCAGAGATGATATTGACGATGAACTTGAAGAGATTACCAAGCCTTCGAAAAATCATCCTACATGGAGCGCTGTCCAAGACTCAGCTGGTCGTGCCATGCCACAGTGGAAAGATGTGCCTCCGTGTCCATCGCCGGTGGAGTCCCCCCATCGATTATTTCAGAAGATTTTTTGGCATGGACTTCCTGTCTCTCATCTGTGAGCAGTCATCACTATACAGTGCTCAGAGGAACCCCAACAAAGTCACATCCATGACTGTCAATGATTTAGAACAGTTTATGGGCATAGTGCTTACTATGTCCATTATGAAGCTGCCCCGAACGCGGATGTACTGGTCCGAGAGATTCCGTATCGGTCAAGTTGCGGACACCATGACGAGGGACAGATGGGAGGAATTGAAGCAGTCCCTGCATTTCAACGACAACCTGGAGGAACCCGACAAGGATGACCCAGAGCGCGACAGGCTCTACAAAGTAAGGCCCCTACTGGATCATCTGGTCGCGAAATGCCGTGAATTACAGAAATCACAAAAACTGTGTGTCGATGAGCAGCTAGTCCCCTTCAAAGGCCGCAGCTCACTGAAACAATACTTGCCAAACAAGCCCAAGAAATGGGGCTACAAACTCTTCCTGCTCTGTGACGAGTGCGGACTCATGTACAACTTTGAGGTATACACAGGAAAGATTCTACCCCAGCCGGGTTTTCCAGACATCGGCGCCAGTGGCAACATCGTTTTCCGAATGGCGAGTGTAGTGCCACGTGACCTCAACTACATTCTGTACTTTGACAACTGGTTTTGTAGTGTGGACTTGCAGGTGGTACTAAAAAAAGTTGGCATCAGTTCTGTGGGCACAGTGCGGGAGGCTCGTTTGAAAGGATGCAAGCTTCCATCCGACAAAGAACTAAAGCGCGAAGGCCGTGGCTCCTATGTTGAGATGGAAACGACGTTTGAAGGAGTGAGCTTGAGGGCTGTGAAATGGTTCGACAACCGTCACGTGGCCCTACTATCCTCATTTGCTTCTGCATCGCCGGAACAACCTGTCAAGCGCTTTGACAAAAAGACACGGACAACGGTGAACGTGCCTCGTCCTGCCATTGTAGCGGTTTACAATGAATCTATGGGTGGCGTAGACCTCATGGACATGCTCGTGGCACTTTACCGCATCCAACTAAGATCGAAAAAAATGGTACAGGCGGCTATTCTTTCATCTGTTGGATGTGGTAGTTGTCAACTGCTGGCTCCTATACCGCCGAGATGCCACCGCCGCTGACGTGCCACGCAAAGAGCAAATGACCCTCCTCTCCTTCAAAGCGGATATTGCGTGCGCCTTGAGGCAACAAGGAAAGGTTGCAACACCCTCCAGAAGGCGACCTTTTGCCCCATCAAGAGTGGAGAATGAACTGCAGGCAAAGAAACGGCGTGGACCAGCAGCTCTTGTTCCGAGCAAGGAGATCAGGCTGGACACTGTCGATCACCTCCCAACGTTCTCCCAAAAGAAAGGCCGCTGCAAATATCCAAAATGCACAGGTATCACACGGGTAATGTGCAGGAAGTGCAATGTACATCTCTGTTTCACGCCAGGCAAAGAGTGCCTCCAGAAGTTCCACACTGACCCGTAGGGTCATGCAGTGAAGCATGCTTTCGGACTCATGCCTAGTGTTGCCCACAGGCAACAAAGCTAGATCTCGGCAAGCAAACGTAGCAAATTTTTGTGCTTGCAAAGTGTGCATTGTAGTCCTATATTAAGTACAAATCTATAACAAATAAATGATTTTTTGAATTATTTAATGTCTCCTCAATAAAAGGTTAAAAGACGGGGACAAGTAAAGAACGACACACAATGCGCTTTACTTGTCCCCGTCCTTTAAGCGTTGTTTTTGCTTTCATCATGCAATACCAACAGACCCAACGTCGTTCACTTTTGTAGTGCAATATGCTCCATAATGCCAAGGGAAATAAAAAAAACTATGAAAATGTTTTCAACATTTCTTTATTTTTGCAGGAATAAACAGACATCATGACATTAGTTCCAAGCTACATTAACAAGCAAGAATGGACCGGGGAAACAAGGTCCTTGAATCAATTCTTTGAAAAGGAGCACATTTATAGGTAAGTCGAATGAAAAAAACATATTGCAACAGGGTACTGAGCATGTGTCCAGTTACATGCTGCCCGAGAAACTTAGCACCTAAGTGCCTAAGTGACATGCCAGGCCCTTTGTGAATGCACTGTGAAGTTACTTAGCAAATACATAGTTCAAGCATGTGAGATGTGAAGCTTGGTAACAAGAAATTGTGGGTTCATATAAAAAAACAAAAGGATTTATAGCAGCATTTGATGGAAAAAATGCAACGACAGCAATTAACGAGATGGTATAGTATCGTTCCATTGGTCATTCACAAGCATAATACATACGTTGATTTTCAATATGTATGTGAAAGTGAAAGCTTGACAGCATTCCCATTTAGTTGAACTATCAAACAGCAATGCTCAGTAGTTTAGGGCTTATCATCAGGGAGATATTCACACAATATGCTGTATGACATATTCACATGGTGTGTCATTTCTATGCAGGTACATTGAAGGCAAGGGTGCACAAAAGCACAGAGATGCAGGCTTGCGCCTCTTCACCTCTGGGCACCTGCAGAAACTTGAGTTTTTGAAGATAGAAAGCTCAGAGACTGTTGTACGAGCAGACGTTCTGGCATCAATGAAAACAAGGACTATGTATAAGGTGTCAGCCCGGCTTCTAAAAAAGCGATGGAGAAATTGTTTCAGCAACCTGCACCTGTGTTGCAGGCAAAGCGTCTGCATGTAAGCACATGTGCTGTGTTTTCTATGGGTTGATGTATATAGCTCAGCATGACCTTGCGACTGTGCCAACCTTACTGTCGTGTACTGAGACAGAAAGGCAATGGTACAAACCGAGAGATCCAAGAAAAGTACCACATAGCTTTGAAGACCTTGTCTTTTCCAAGGATACTTGGGAGAGACTCAGCAGTGCACCTGAGCACCACAACAGACGAATGAAATATTCATCTTTAAGGCCAGAAAGAGAGGTCATGACGACACGAACCTTAATTGGCTTACATGGAAAACTAAAAGAAAATGGACTGCAGTGCTTCGCTGACATCTTAGAGGCTAATGATTTATTGTGTGACAAAAGCACTGAGTCAACAAAAGATGACAATGTGCGCGAAAGCATGCCTGTGCGCTGGCTTTACGCCGTAAAAAAGTCGCAGACACTAGTATACTCAGCTGATGACGTTGCTGCTGTTGAGTGTGCGACAAGGCAGCAGAGTGGCTCAGCATTGTGGCACCATTACAGGAAGGGAGTGATAACGGCCTCAGTAGCACATAGAGTGTACACGTGGGTCAAAACGTGTCAAACAAAAATGGGGACTCATGATGCCCGGTCACTTCTGAGTGTTATAATGGGGAAGAAGTGTCGAGCCACATACGCCATGAAACGAGGGCTGTTGTGTGAAGATAACGCAAGAAAGGAATTCATAGAGCAAAACAAAGGGCACTAGACATACAGGTCGAACAGTGCGGTCTGCTTTCGTGCCGGAGCAATCCTTCTCTAGGAGCTAGCCCCGATGGCATTGTTAAATGTCTTTGTTGTGAGCCTAGTGTTCTAGAAATTAAGAGTCCAATGAACCTTGACACATTTTGTAAGAGTGAGCTACGTAATGAACATCTGAAGATAAGCAGCAGATACTTCACCCAAGTACAAATGCAAATGGGGGTGAGCTGCTTAAAATCTTGCATCCTGTTCGTTTACAGTGAACAAAAGTGCGTGCAAGTTTCTGTGAATTTTGATCAGAGTTTTTTCGAGGAACTGGTGAAGCGTTGCAAATTTTTTTGTGAGAAGTACTTGGTGCCTTTGTTTCTTGACAGTTAGCACTTCAAAATTTCTATTAGGCATTTAGTAGTGGTAGATATTGAAACATGGTATTTATTGTGTCGTCATTTCATTCTACTTTTTTTACATGCTGAAGGACCCTTCATGAATCTAGTCTGTTAGATTATTTTTTTTGCGAAGATGCGGAGCTTTCAGAACAGCACCAGTCATTGCCAAGGTGAAGTGTGCTAAAAATTCTGTTTCGAAATGAGCACCATGAGGCTGCAGAAAACCATCAGCAGCTGATTTGAGAAAATGAATCTATATAGTGGCTATTATCTTTAGTATATGGAAATGAATGTTGTGGCAATATTTTTTATTTTATGAGAACATGCAGTGAATACTTGAGTTCTTTCTTCAGAAGGTTCATAAACACAATATGACCTCATGATGGGCAATATCCCGATTCTGTTTGTGCATTGATGTATGGTATGGTATGAATAACTTTATTATGGTCCTGAGGATCAGTCCGGGAATGATGCTGGCTGCTCCCACGTCGGGACAGAGAGGCCAAGCCCCTCTGCCGCCACACGGGCCCTCTGGACAGCCCTGAGTTGGTCCGTCAGCACGTCACTGTGCAGCATCCGCTGCCACCACTGTTCACTTTGCGAAGCATCACCGGCCAACGCCGAGCAGCGCCAGAGCATATGGTCTAAATGAAGCAGACCCCCACACTTACTACAATAGACCGAAATCCCACAGTCCGGATTAATCTCATTCATGACGACCGGGTTTGGGTACGTCCGCGTCTGCAGAAGCCGTAGTGTAACCGCCTGTGGCCTGTTTAAGCTAGAATGTGGCAAGGGGAATGCCCTGCGCCCTAAGTAATAGTGCTTGGTGATCTCGTTGTAAGTTAACAGCGGGTCCCTAAACTCAGGAGCGGGAGATTCAGCCCCCCTCAGAGAGTGCACGGCCCACTAATCCTCGTGCCTCCCTCTGCGCCACCTCGAGGTTAGGCGGGGTTCCCTCCACTGACCCCATGTGCGCCGGAAACCAAGTAACTGTATGCGAAGTGATGTCCCTACCCTGCAGCAGTCTGTAAGCCGGTTCTGCAACGACTCCCCCTCGAGAAGGCTTTAATCGCAGAGCGAGAGTCACTAAAGACTGAAACTCTGCCCGAATCTATGAGCGCTAGAGCAATAGCCACCTGTTCAGCGACCCCCGGATCCTTGGTATAAACGGAAGCGGCATTTCGAACGCTCCCTTTGCCATCTACTACCACCACCGAGTAAGCATCTTTCCCATTAATCCATGCCGCGTCAACAAACGCCGACTCTTCCTCCTGATCCTTTGCCTCGCGCAACAAAGCCCTAGCCCTCGCCATGCGCCTCCCTACATTTTGCACAGGGTGCACATTGCGCGGAAACGGACGAACCATGATGTTAGCCCTAAGGTTCTCGTTTAACTCGCATAGGCGCGCTCCATCGCGCGGCATAACCACCGATTCCCCAATTGACTGTAAGATATACCTACCCGTCGGCGTACCTAGCAACCACTGTCTCTGTGACGTACGCTGAGCCTCGGCAATTTCATCTAGAGTATTATGCAAACCCAACCGCAACAACATATCATTTGACGTACTCACAGGCAGACCAAGCGCCGCCTTAACGGCTTTTCTAATTACAGCTTCCAATTTGTCTTTCTTCCCTTCTTTTCCAGTTTAGCACAGCCAGCTACATACGAGAAATGACACAAAATAAATGCGTGAACTAAGCGCATCGCGCCTTCTTCTCCTAATCCTCTATGCCTATTAGAGACCCTTCGGATAAGTCTTATAGCCTTTGTCTTCTTGGTAATACGCTGAATAGTTATACTATTCGATCCATTTGCTTCAACTACCAAACCAAGGACCCTTATAGCCTCTACTTTTGGTATCAAAGACCCATTCTTACTATGAACTGTAATGGAAGTCTCAACTTCCGGTACCCAATCCTTCGGCCTACGACCTAATTTCCTAGATTTGAAGATTAACAACTCCGACTTTTTAGTGGAGCACTTGAGCCCCATGAGAGCCAAACACTCTTCCGTAAGCGTTGACCACCTTCTGCAGTCTAGCCTCAAGCTCTCCGTGTGCATTGCTGTGATAGTGCTAATTTTTCACCGCGAAAGAGGGTATGCTGTACATGTATTCTGAATTTCATTAAGAGCGTATGTTTGGTGGGAGATGTGCAATGTTTATTGCTTCAATAAAGGCGGCTATTAGTCGGTGTGTCTTTACATATGCGTTATATACTTATGACATTGTGAGGTTATGATCATCATCATTCTCGGCCTGGTTAGTACACTGCAGGACAAAGCCCGGGCCCGCCTACTGCATTGAAGGCCTGCCCGAGCCCGACGCTATAGGGCTGCGAGGGCGCCCGGCCCGGCCCGACGTACAATAACAAAAGCCCGGGCCCGGCCCGGTGCGTCCCGCCATTATGTAGGTTTGCTACGGAGACAAGATATCGCTCTCCGATAATGTGGCATTTTATTCAACATATAAAAGTGAATTACATAAGCCCTCGACATGTTACGCAGATTACAAGACGCCTTATCAAAATAACAGGCTGTCCAATGATTTGGGCTTCAGAGAAGTGCGGCGTTCTTACATCGCATCTTCCATCGCTCTGAAGTTCCGTTCGCTGCTCGTACTGGTAGCCTGGAATTTCCAATATCTTTTTCTCAGGCATAGAGAGCTTTGCATATTTAGACGGCTTGTTCTTCCAGAAGTTTAGTACCTCAGATGCAGGACAGGGGGATGATGGATAGATAATCACAATGCTCATCTTGCGTGTTCATCGCTACGTGCAGGAAAAATATTCCGGCACAGCATCTATATATTGGGCTTGATACGAGCTTTGCACCTGGCCCGGCCGGTCCCAGATGAGAAAACGTCGGCCTACCCGAGCCCGGCCCGAGGGCTGGGCTTGGGCTTCCGGGCTACCTGGAGCCCGTGCACACCTCTACTCTGAACTTCTTAATTCAGTCACTCCTTCTAACTCTCTGCCTTCCCTGACTGCGCTTCCCATCCCTTTGGTAACGGGATGGTTAAGATATGAACTGTCAAAACTCTACAGCAAAGGTGTATCTACAAAGTTAGTCAAACGAGCGCATATTTGCCATATCTTGTTCAGCTGATCTGCCATGCTGCTTGGAAATACATGCGACAAACTTTTGGACGTCTTCACCCTCCTAATCACCCTCTCAACGTGTATCCGCACACTCGCTATGCGTCTTGTTTCTTGCTCATCTTTCTCAGAGAGTTGCGGCCTTCCATCCATGAAAGGTGGAATGTTCAGATGCAGCGATCGTGCCTTGCAGTCGTCTTGAATTGTGAAGCCACGGTCTGCCATTATGCTCCGTCCTGGAGAAAACTTATCTAAAACATTGCAGGAGTTGGTGAGGGTCTTGTCAGACAGACGTCCAGGCGCTAGGTCCGATACAAAGACAACAAAGCTATTGGGGCTGCATACTACGAGACCCTTCGCTGTGTTGTGTTTTTTGTTGTCGGAAAACGTCTCACTTTGGGCACGAAATGGCGATGGTGTCTCGATGAAAATCTCTGTGCAGTCCATTATTCCATCTACAGTGTCGCAGCTTTTCGCGAGGAACACCTGAGGTCGGTATTTGTCACACATGGTGGGAAGGCATCCATATTGGCACCTGCATCAAATTTGAAAACATAAGTTTTGTGCTGTATACTCTGTCTCCTCATTAAAAATACCTAATAGATAAACTGCAATCCATCCAAAATAGTGCTGCCCGCTTCATAACTTCTATGTATAATCGTGATTCTAGCATCACCCAAATTAAACGCAATATTGCCCTTACTAATTTGGTGGTGGTGGTGGTGGTGGTGGTTGTGATGTTGCAACAGGCGGGGTTAGCCTGGCCTTTGTTCCGCCTGAGCATCTCTTGAATTATAGGGGTCCGTCACCAAATGTCACGCAGCCCAGTGTCTCGCAGGAAAGCCATCAGGATCCGTTGCACGCTCCATTCCTGCCGCTCTGTTACTTTTCTGTATCTCATTCATAGGTACTACTATAACTCACGGACCAGTCGTATCTCGCTTGAAATTCCTTCACGTGCTTCTAGTAGACTTAATCGCATCAGTTTGGACGCATTTTCAGCCGTACACATTCATTCAATAATTCTGCACTGCTATGTGTATACCTTGGAATAACCTTCAAAATGAAAATGTTTCCCTAAAACATCCTGCCAAATTTCGTGAGCAATTGCAAGTTTATGTGTTCTCTTGACTTTGTATAACAATGTTTTTTTTCTTTTATTTTTTATCTTGTCTTTTACTGCATTTGCGTATAGTGTTTGTTTTTTTCCCTTCCAATGTACAATTTTCTTTGTTTCTCCTTCGATGCAGTTTCTTTTATGCTTTATTGTCACTTTTCTGTAATTCCCCCCCCCACCCCCCCTTCATACTCAATGCTCATCTAGGGCCTGTAGGGTAATATCAATAAATAAAATAAATACCTGGCGAAGCTTGTTGTTCAGGAAGTCAAGCCAGGTTATCCAAATACGCGACACCGTGGTTGTTGACACTCCAAATCTGTAAGTTGAAAGTGACTGATCAGGTATTGTTTATGTGGTTAAAAGATGATTTTCGCCTGTACGTATGTTCGTAAGATAATTTTACCTATAGGCAAAGTCTGCATCGTCGAGGCCCAGCCGAAGACGCATCAGCACCAAAATCAACTGTGTCTTCATATCGAGCACGAACCTCCTGTCTTGATTCGTCGTCTCCTTCATTGTCCAAAACTGAAGACTGTTGACGTCTTCTTCTAGTGCCGACCAGAAAGTTTCCAGCAACTTTTGAGTTTTAAATCCAGTGTAGTACTTCAGCTTTTTTCTCGTCTTTCAAGAGAGCATCATAATAAAACTCGTTTTCTGTTCTCGTACGAGCCTCTTTGAGTTTATTATAGGTGCACGATAACTCCAATTTTAGGCACCTGTTTTTCTGCTGTAAAATGTTGCACAACTTCCCTGTTTCACCATTGCTTTTTTCACTGCGTTCTAGCTGCTGCCTGAGTGCTGCAATCGTCGCATTGGCCTCTTCTAGCTTTTCTTCAAGCTGTGTTACCGAATCCTTCAGCCTGTTCAAAACTGCTCGTTCGTCTCCTTTATCGTACGCGTAGGAGTGGTCCGCAAATAAGTTCTGCTGAACTTCTACTGGCTCTTCTTCCGTGCTGTTAGTAAGGCTATCGTCACAGCTGGCCTCGTGTGAGGGTGCAGGGGAGTCTGGCTGTTGAACTGGAGTTACATCACCAGGCTGCAGAAGGTATGACAGAAAAAATGAAAAACAAAAATTTACCACATTAGTTTTGAAAAAAAGAGTTCCATTAGTGGCACGGAAAGAATGGACATCAAAGCGTCTCATTCTTTCAATGCACTGCATAACGAAAAATTTAATCATTCATCGTAACCTACCAACTGTAGGAATGGTTCATGTTTTGCCCACGTACCTTCATTCGTATCAATGGACGCCTCTTGACAGTCTTCTATTTCAGAGGAAACATTGTAGGCACCCGGACCATGTATGATTTCGTGCCTCCTTCAAAATGGTCGCCACAAGCTTTGTGGCCAGTAGTTGGGACGAACTGTGAGAACCTAAAATAAATAAATATCATTTCAACTCAGACCACATAAGTTGGTTCGAATCATTTCAGGTCATGCACCATTCACAGCTTGTTTTCATTTCACGGTTATGATCCCATACACAGCTTAAAATAAAAATGGTTTGGGGATGCATTTAAACAAATGCTATCCCCCCCCCTCCCACACACACACACACAGACCGCAAAGTAAATCTCTTTCTGCAGCAAACAGCAGGATTGTTGACACCGCAGCTGAATGAGGCTGAATCCGAGTAACTCCATCACACGTGTAACTAACCCAGCACTACGGAATAAGCAAAATCATGAACGCCATCTGTTAAGCGTATGATTTTGCTTATTTTGTAGTGCTGGGTTAGTTACACGTGTGATGGAGTTACTCGGATTCAGCCTCATTCAGCTGCGGTGTCAACAATCCTGCTGTTTGCTGCAGAAAGAGATTTACTTTGCGGTATGTGTGTGTGTGTGTGTGTGAGGGGGGGGGGATAGCATTTGTTTAAATGCATCCCCAAACCAGTTTTCTTTTGAGCTGTGTATCGGGATCATAACCGTGAAATGAAAACAAGCTGTGATTGTTCCTAAACGGTAGAAGTGAGACTATCACAGGTATTTTGCAGAGATTGGACACCAAGAGGACAGAATGGCTTAAAATTAAAAAAAAAGAAAGAAAACTAGTGAATGGCGAAAGATAAAGCTTCGCGCACACACTGTGATGTCAATGCAGGGCTGGGTCATATGCGTTTGACGTGAACGTAGATGAAACGGCCTCTGTAAAGAGGTTATTAAATAGGCGCGTATACATGCCAGCGGAACGGCGACTCGGCAGCAATCAGCTTTCAAAAGTCCGAGAGCTGCCGCGAACGTCGGGGATGTCTCGTGAACCACATAATATTTCAAAACGGGGCATAGCGCTAATACACACGGACGAGCAAGAGACAACAGGACAAGCGCTAACTTTCAACTGAATTGTCAACGCTTGTCCTGTTGTCTCTTGCTCGTCCGTGTGTATTAGCGCTATGCCCCGTTTTGAATCGTATAACCAACTAGCCCAAAAAGCCACGTTCACATAATATTTGCTTCTGCACAACGTATGGCCGAGTCTGTGTGTTACTTTGGAAGCGGTCGCAAAGCAACGGATAAGCGGTAGTTATAGCTTTGACCGCCGCCGGCGAGCTCACAGCCGATGGCTCAGCGCCGATATCGTCGCTATGCTTTAACGCTTCGAAAGTACAGCGCACGATGCGCAAATAAAAGCCGCCAAAGCTCATAAGATGCCAAGGTTCATTACCGTTGTTGCCGTTTTACCTGCTCGTAATAGTAAAATATCAGATTGAAAGGAAGAGGGAAATACCCACGGCGCCGTTGGCTGAAACGCCTGCACCGCTGACCAACTGTTTTGCCGTGCACTGGAGAAGCTTGCCTTGCATCGAGATCTCGTTGGTGCCAAACCCTTGACTCATAGCTTTTCGTAAGTGGTCACTGTATTAGCAACCTCCTTGGCTATTACTATGTTCTAGAGAACACTGTTTCGCGCGTAAAACAAGTTGTATTCAATCAGCTGCCGCTTGCAGCAATCGCCTCGGCAAGGGGGTCGAGCACACGCTATGAAGATTCTCGGTCACTGATCAGCGCATCGGTCGTGCTTCAGCAATCCTGTAATCACGCACTAGCGCACTAGCATGTCCTGCATT